>VWPU01011289.1:0-59805 GCA_013398955.1 Callaeas wilsoni
AGCCGGCCCCGCCGCCGCCCCGCACAATGGAGGAGGAGAGGTGGGTACCGCCGCCAGCCTTTGTGTCCGCCCGGAGCGCTGCGGGATGGGGATGCCCTTCCCCGGGGTGCGAGCGGTGCGGGGCCGTGCGCAGGAATGCGGGGCGCGGCTGCGGGGACCCCCGCTCCTCGCTGCTCGCCGCCGGCAGGAATGCCTCCTGCGATGGGCGCCTGCCGTGCTGTTCACGGATGTTGCAATGTCATGGTGACAGGCGGCTTCGCCCCGCGTGCCCACACCGAGGCGGCGGACGGGTTTCCGTAGGATGTGTTTGGATGTAATTAAGGACGTGAGGGAGGCAGGTCGGGGGTTGTTCGCTAAAATGGAGGTGCGGGGCAGGGGGGTGGGGTGCCGGACAGGGGGATGGGATGCAGGACAGGGGGGTGGGATGCCGGACAGGGGGGTAGGTAGCTGCCCCGCCGGCACGATGTGCTGGGCTTGTGTGTGCCCTGCCTGCGCCTGGAACCTCGGGCAGCCGACTTCGGCATTCCGCTGAAGACAGACTCGCTGATGTTCGCTGCTTTTTTGAGTCACGAGTGAAAATCCGTAACGTCCGTGGATCCTTTGGGGGTCGATTTTCGTGCCGGCGTGTGGAAGCCGAGCGCTGTGCGGTGTTAGGGCAGTGCAGGGGATCCCGCGGCTCCCTCGCACGGTAGCCGGGCCGTATAGACTTTATTTCCTGCCAGGCAGCTATTTTGCTCCAAAACCTGCGTGAAGAAGTGTTTACCGAGTCGACCTAATGTCCACTGAACCCATAAAAGATATTATTGCTGGGCAGGGACCTTGTGGATGCCAGAGAGATGTTCAGTGTTTCAGCTCTGCCATCATTACTCCCCTCTGTCAGGTGTCTTTCACACACCAGAAGCTACTTGTGCTTCTTCAAACTAAACATTAAACTGGTCTGGGTTTTTTACAATATTTTTTTAAGAACAGGATATGCTGAGTGCTTCCTTTTGTGCTGGTGACCTTGCAGGGGGTGGGGGAACAGAGAGGGGGCTTGACCTGCTGGTAAGACTTAATGTCAGGGCTTGACAGGAGTTTTGTTTAAATATGATACATTAGAAAATTAAGCTGGAGTCAGTCCCCAAATTCTGGAAATTTTCCTTCTGTTGAGGGAAAACATTTGCAGCAGCCTGTGGGAGTTGTTTTCCAAGCTCCAAAGGGCAGCTTTCTACCCTTCTGTGACTCAAGGGTTGCAACTGTTTGTGTATTTAATGTGCAAAACCTTTCATCCTGCCACATTTCTCATTGTAGGGCTTCTGCTTCCCATAATGGTGTGAACAGTCACCTCTGAATATTAATCCAAATATTAATTAATTTCAAGTACCTTGAAATCTTAGTTTGTCATGCTAGATGCCAGCTCATGGAATGGGATTTCCTTTTTTTGGTTTTTTTTTTTTTTTTTTTTTTTTTTTTTTTTTTTTTTTTTTTTCTTTTTTTTTTTTTTTTTTTTTTTTTTTTTTTTTTTTTTCTTTATTTGTATAAATGAGCCTGTGTTTGAGGAAGTGGAACAGAGCTGTTTTGATACCCCAGGCTGGGATCATCCTTGGCACAGTTGCTTATTACTTTTTTTTTTGATGGTTACCAGCAACGGTCTCATTTTGACTGGAGGCCTTTTTCTGGGGGTATAGCAGTGAAAAAGCCACTGGGAAAATACCTGGACTGTTTTACCTTATCCTGTTGTTTCCAGACCATCTGTTTTTAGGGCATGAAGGACTATCCCCATCAGCATGTTCTCTGCGTCTGGAAGTGAGGAATGATTACCCAAATTGCTGCTTGCATTTCTAGTTTTCGGGAAGAGGAAAGCGGTCCCGAGCTGGTTGTGGGCAGTAATGATGTGGGGTTTGACTCTTGGCAAGGAAAGCTGGAAATACTCACCTGCTTTCTGGTTCAAAAGGGCACAGTGTGTGGGGCTGTGCTGGGGCTGCTTTGCCTGCTCGAGCAAGTCCTGGGAGGTGTTCAAAAATGACCTTGGTGGGCTCAGTCTGTGCTTGTTGCTGTGCTTTTGGCCCCACATTTCAACTCAGATCTGTGTTGGGAAGATTGGTCCTCAAATTTTACACCAGTAACTTTCATTATGGCAGAGTTCCCCCTGGTTTTTAGTATTATTGCATTTTCCATTTTCGTAGTCAGGAGGATCCGTGTTCTTGGTGCTCACTTCACCTCTGACTCTGGTCCCAAGCCTGCCCAGACTCAAATATCCTGTTAACTTGCACACCCAGGATGTTCAGTGGTATCATGTGCCCGTGTCATTGCACATGAGCAGAAGCAGCTGGGGCAAGGGAGATTTAACCTGAAACATTCACATTTGGCAATAAAATATTTCAGAATCCTGGTTTTATTTTACTGTGCTGATAGTAAAATGATGGGACTTCTATTTTATGGAGAAATTGCATAAAGCTTACAGTTGCGCATGATACTCTGGTTCTGAATTTGCAAGATGTTTTTGAGTTGGAATACGAAAAAAACCTCTGGAATGTTAATTTTTTTGGTTAAAATATTAAAACACCTGTAGTTTTATGTTTGAGTGAAGGTAGTCTGTGGTATCTGTTTGAGAAATACAATATTTGCCTTTGAAAGCAAATGGTATTGTCATATTTGAGTTATTTTGTGTTGTTTCCATTACTGCCAGTAAAGACTTTTCTTCTCACTAGTTCCCAAAGTCTTCTTTCCCCCTGAGGTCTCCTTTGATATGAATACCCTTTTAGGGATCTGCTGTATGCCAGTTGTGTATTTTTCTAAGCTAATGTCTCCATGTTGATGTAGGCACTGAAAAAAATCAACTAAATAGGAAAATAATATTGCTATTATAAGAAAAATAATCCTTTCCATTACGCTGCCTCCCATATGTTTTAATGATAATGCATTTCTCTGAAATCCTCTCAAAACCCAGTTCAGTATGTGGATTCCTTCAGTCACAATTTTTTGAATGTCTTTGTATGTACCTAAAGACAAATTCAGAAATTGAGATTTTTATAACTATGCCTTTACACTGACATGTTTTCCTTACTGTGTCTCCCTGACTTGAGGAATAAAACTATTGGTCATAATGTATTTGTTCTGGGGTTTGAGGCATTGATTCTGAACAGAGAATTAGGCCAGTTAAGGTAAAATGATTTTTCATTTTGCTTAGCCTATTATTTTGGTCTCCATTTATCTTCATAGAGGTATTAAAGTTTTGAAGACTACTAACTGCTATTGGGCATCCATCAGGCTTTTAGATCAGAGTGATGTCAAACCTCTCAGAAACTGCAGATTAACATTTTCTGGTGATGATTGTTACATACCCCACAAAGAAGCTCCATAGGCTCTGGAAATGTATGGTTAGCAGGCACTTTAAAGTTAAGGCAGGGATATGAAGCCCCTGCAGAGGTGCTGGATTGCCCAGCAGGACACTGAGCCCAGCTGAGTCCTTGGCCAAGGCTGTGGTGCTGAAGCTCTGCGGTGTTAGGGGCCAACCAGGAGAGCAGAGCTCAGCCTGCGGTGCTCGGGCAGGAGAGGAGAGCAGCTCCCAGAGACCCTCAGTGATGGACAGTGGGATGGGGCTGGGCTGGACATGTCTGGGGTCCCATCACCTCTCCAGTGTGAGACCCTGGTGGAGGGGGACCTCCGTGGTGTTCATGTTGGGTTAGGAGCTGAGCCTGGAGGCTCTTCTCCCAGAAACACGAGCAGAAGCTCGCCCTTCTGTGCTCTGAAGGAGAGTGCATTTGAGATCTGCCCTTCCTTCAGGGTGAACTCCTGGCTGCCATAAAGCCAGTGTTAGAATTGGATTTGGCAGAGCTGGGATTTTTGTTCCTGGGGTTTACCAGCTCTCTGCATGGCAATAATCTTGCCAGGGGACAGTTTATCTCTAGGGAAGGCTTTTATTCTTTCACATAATCTACAAAGACATCTGTAATTACTGCTGGTAACTAAGGCAACCCAACTTTATAGTTGATACATGCGGGCAGCAGAACAGTGGGTTATGGGTTTTTAAAATACCTTTCTGTTAGCTGGGTTGTGGCCAGGCTTGGGCAGGAGCCGGGCTGTGAACCATGGCAACCTGAGCCCAGCTCTGCTCGGGGGTCCTGGAGAGGAGGAACACGGTATCAACAGGGTAGTGATTAGCTTCACTGGCTTAATTGGGCACCCTCAAATCAGGGTTCATTTGTTCTGCATGGGGACATCATTGAAAGGCCACGCAGGAGGGGACAGTGGGGTTGGCACTGTCTGAAACTAAGAGCCTCTCTGCTCATTTTAGGAGCATCCTGCTGTGTCTGTAAGAGGATGTTCATCTGGCCCAGGGAAATTAAATCATTTGTCCATTCACTCAGTGCACGGCCTCGGATAGCCCAGGAATAGAACAAATTGCTCCTGGCAGCTGGCTCACGAGTCCTGCTGCTGTAGTAGGACATCAGCTTGGCAAGTGTGGAGGTGCTGGGGGGGGATGTCCCTGTGGTCATGGAGTGCAGGGGCATGTCCAGTTGGTCTTGGCTGGTATCTTTGATCAGAGGACCTTATTCCTCCTTTGGTTTGATCCATTAAAATAACAACAGTGTAATAAATGTAGTAATTCTTAGCCTTGTGGGGGGACAAATCTCAGAAAAGGCTGTGAAATGTAATGGTTCGGTCTTCTCAGGGGCAGCTTTTGCTTTCTGGCAGGTTGCATTTGCTTGGAGCATTCAAGTTCTTGCATTTTTATGTTGGAAAAGTGTCAGTGATCTCCGAGAGTATGTGCATGGAGGTGTAAAATCTCTCCCAGATAAAATCATCCTCTGTCCATTACCGGAACACAATTCTATGGTAGCTGAATCAGTCTTAAGGATGAGTTAAAGGCTCTTAGCCATTAATTTTTGAAATCTGTTTTTTTTATATGAGTCACTTGGAAAAAACTTTAAATAGCATATCTTGATCTTTTTTGAAACAAGTTTTTAACCAGACAATCTGCAGTATTTTATAGTAAGCCTTTGGCAGATTCTGAAATCTGCTTCTTTTAATTAAGCTGAGGATGTCTCTTAGGATGTTTTAAAAAAAACTATCTTTCCTGCTTTTTAGGAAGAGCTGATTGATCCTTTTCCAAAATCCTGAAGCAAGTCTTTTTTGCTTTTAAAATACACAGACAAATGTTGGTGGAGTTGAGGCTTTATGAAGGCTTGTTGACCTGACATTTACTTTGGTGTTCAGTGAAACTTGCTGTGTCCTTTGAACTGTGTCTTTTGCCAGCAGAAAAGTTTGAACATAATGAATCTTTGGTCTCCGGCACTGGAGAGCTAATAAATAAATCTCAGCAGTGTGCTTGTTCTTATTAAAGAGCCCCCATGATTTCTGTGTGCATGGCTTGATTTTGGGTCCGTGAGATGTCCGTGAGGCTGCCCGGGGCAGTGTCCTGTGGTGATCCAGCTCTCCTGCCCTGGGAGCAATGGGAGTGGCTCTCCCTGATGCTGCTTTTCGGTTTCACTTTCTTTTTAAACTTTTTTCTTTTTTGTTTACTTTGCTTGCTTCCTGTACGTGTTCTAGCTTTGGAGCCTGAAAGCTCCATGAAGTCACTTGCACTCCCAGAGCCTCATTTCTCCCTCCTTGGCTCCATCCTGCCACAGGGGCAGGTTTAGCTGTTTAAAAATCAAAGGTTTATGCTGGAGTGGTCAAAGCTGGGCTGGTCAAACTTCACCTGGCCTAAAGTTTCAGCGAGGGCTTTTGACAGACACAGCACTGAGGCTTAGCTGGATTTGGCCGTGTCCCTGGAGCAAGGAAGCTTCCTCACTGGAATATGCAGAGCTGGGAAAGAGCCAAGTACCAGCACAGCTCCGTGTCCACGAACACCTCTGGCAGTACGTGTGGCACAGAATGCCTTCAGCTTTCTCCAGGGATAGAAAAGCTGTTTGTGTTGTTGCCTGGTACCAGTCCCTTGAATACTGAACATTTAACAGGAGGTATTCTCCTTTCTGATTTTTTTTCTCTTAATCCAGCCATACTAAGCTAATTGGACAACGACTGTAACGGAGTCTGGGAAGTTGTGTCCCTCACTGGGACATGTGCTGAGTGATGTTGTGCTCAGCCTCGCGGCTTCACTTATGACTGAAAATATTTCACTTGCTCAGCACAGTGAAAGAATTGGACTCGGCTGTTTTTTGGCATTAACCTATGGCTCAGGCACAAAGCTGGAGGCTGCTCAGTATGCAGGCGTGGATTTGAGCTGGGTGCAGCTTGGCTGCTGTTCAGCCTCTTGCTTCTCCAGGGAGGAGAGTGCAGCCCACCAAAGACTGCTGGGGGGGCAGAGAGCTTTGTGCGGTGTCAAGGGACATGGTGATGGTGACAGCCACTGGTCAGGAGCAGGCAAAGGGGAGGATATAATGTTCAGCCAGGGCTTCACACTGTTAAGGGGTTGTAAATAGTGAATAATGTGTTTTTCAAAGGCAAAGTCATTGTGAGTAAGTATGCATGCATGTAGATATATATGTGCATACATACGCACCTCTACAGAGGCTGATGGAGTGTTCTGGGAGGGATCCTTCCACACTTCCCTGCTCTGTGCCCTTCTTCAGACATCACCTTCTGGTCACCAGAGAACCAAGATGTGAGCTGCCCAGACTGCTGGTTTAACCCCATTCAGCCTTTTTTATCATGATACCAGCCCAACTAAGAAAGGTGGTAGGGAGAAGGGGACAAATGTGAAGGAGAAGGAGACTGTCTTTGGAAGGAAAAGCTCTGAGAAGGTCTCCAGTCAGGCACATGGGGCGATGGAGTTGCCTCCTGAGATCTGCCATTCTCTTGGAGTTGGCTTTCGACATGGACAACCTTCATTGATTTGTCTTGTTTGCCTTTGCCTGCGAGGGGTTTGAGGGGCGAGCCATGGGTGTGAGCAGAACAGGGACCTGCCTCAAAGTGCTGCTCCTTTCACAGGTGGGAGCCTTTAGCTCCGAGTGATTTCACAGGCTTTCAGATCAGGGAGGTAGAGATATTGACTTGCTGTCCATTGAGTGTAAAGAGCCAATGCTCCCAACACAGTAATGAGGACACGTATGTGCCTTAGGCACCTGTTGGCCTGGTTAAGCACAGCACGTAGCTGGGTGCCTCTGCTTTGACATTACCTATGTAGCTTGTGGTTCTGGTAGGAAGGTTTAATAATTCATTCCATATGTTTCAGTGGCAATAAATAGACCTATTTCCGAAATGGAAAGTGGCTTCGGTAAAGCTTTGAAAGCTGCGCAGGGAGTTTTAATAGTCCTTTTCTACTTGCCTCTAAAGAAGATACAAGTCATGTATTGTGTGCTTGCCTTTTTCAGATGGGACATTGAAGACTAAACTTCTTTTTCTCTGTATGAATGTTAAAAAATCCATGATACTCTTGTAGTTCCCAGTGCTGAAGTCTGTTTCTATTCAGTGAGGCAATTATGTTCTGGCTTGAATTTCAACTTATACTGCTTTCCTGGCCTGAAGCCTGTAAGACTGGGCTTTGTCCTCAGGTGTTTGGCACTTTTTTCTTTTCTTCCCTGCTGACTGAAATGTGGGCTGAGTTGGCTTTCAACATCCATGCAGAAGTAGCTGCATTTTTTGATGCGCTGCATGTGGAGAACCTAAACTGACTAACAGACTTGTGAGTAACTCCATGCTTAATAGCCTGTGCTGCAGTTCTAGGATGCTTGTTTCTGAAGTACCATTGAATCAAACTTTCTGCTCCTTTTTTTGTCCCTGTTTTTAGCATTAAGCAGAGTTCCCGTTCCTCTGAGGCAGCTGAAGATGAAAAGGACCAGCGTACAGTGACAGTCAATCCCTCTCACATGAGAAAGGCTTTCAAGGTCATGAATGAATTACGGAGGTACACTTTTGACTTACTGGACACCCTCTTTGGTTTAGCAGAATTGTGCTGATTGAGAGATGTAGAAAATAGTCTGTGCCATCTTTATTACAGCTAATGGTTGCGTGTAGAGGATTAATCAACAAATAGGAAGCTAAAATATAGTCCTTTTGTGGTGGGCTGCTCTCCCCAGTCTTAGACCTCTGTCTTCCCAAAAACATTACCTGAGCCATAGCCTTCATTTATGGATGGTAATTAATTTAGTCTTTTCCATTACTTAGAGCAAATTGAGCTGTAAACTATGCTCTTAACTGAGATAAGGGTCTGAAACCCAATAATAGAACATTACAGACATTTAGACACCTACACATAATTACAGACCAAAGATTATTAATGTACTGTTCTTAGTCTCTTTAACTAGCAGCATCACTCACTCTGAGCTTATCACTCCAAAGTCAGGGGCAAAAAAGAAAGCAAGTAGTCATGAAGAATGTCAACTCTCCTCTTGCAAATTGAAAAATCCTGATATTAGTTAAAAGAGAACACCTTGGTCTTTACACAGCTGTGTGGGTACAGGGAGAACAGAGGCTGAAAAAATATCTGTGAACACAGCCTTGAGAGCTGCTGCCATCACATCAGCAATGTGGTGGCAGTGGTTCATCCTGAATTGTTTCTTGGTTGCTGTTAGCCCACAAACCAGACAGAAGTTCAGTGAGCATTTCTATGACTAGTTCATTGGATTTATTCACCCTTCTAGTTTGAAAAAGAATTCTTATGGAAAGTATGTGTGTCACACATATGAATGTATGTGCTCCTTAACTGTTGAGATGATGTGATGAAAGCAAGTAACATCCTTTGCTCTTCCTGCACACTCCAAGTTCTCAAAAGATGCTGTAATAGCTACTTATTCTCCATGGATTAAGTAGTTTCCTAATATACACATTCCCTAGTGTGGAGAAGGATTGGAAATGTTTCCTTCCACAGATATCTGACAGTGATTCTCTGTTGCATAGGAACAGAAAATGGAAATATTGTAACTATTACATGAAGCAGGGTATGTTGTATTTTTTTTTTTTAATTTTACTTTTAAGTGGTGTCCTTCTGGTCCTTTCTTTGTACTGAAAGCAAAGGATCTGAAACTAAAGGTTTGTGCAGCTATATTCAGAAATCTGTTGTGCTCCTGTTATTCCTTTGTTAATTGAAGCATAGTGGGAATAACTGGAGACAGACAATGTTTCTTGGTGCCTGTGGTTAGGTATCTTGGGCAATACTGAACAGATAAAATATAGAAGAATGAAAGCTGCCATTAAGCACCTGTATGATGTTTTCATCTTCTGGATAGATACTCTTTTTGTCAGCTCCTGCTGCTGTTGTGCAATATATAGTTTTCACATCTCTTAAATGTGCGCTGAGCTTGAGATCTGTTAAGCTGTCAGCAGTGTTAATAGATGCCTTGAATAATAGTTTCTCACTTCACATGCATCCAGAAATCTCACTCAGAGGGTCTAGAAAAATCATGCTAAGCCTTTTACCTATATACTATATAGAATCATGGAATTGTTTAGGTTGGAAAAGACCTTTGAGATCTTTGAGTCCAACCCTCAGCCCAGCACTGCCAAGGCCACCACTAAACCATGTCCCTGAGTGCCACTTAGGCTTTTAGTTTGCAAATGTAGATGAAATTAATTTTATGAGTGGTGCTTTAGATGACTGTAGCCCAAAGAGGAATTGAACAGAGCACATCTTACATAAGCTAAAAGAAATGAGGAAGCTTCCATTAAGAGACTCTTAAAGAGTTCCCCTCATTGCCCTTCCCCCTTCCAAACTGAGATGAATGTAGGGTACAGACTGCCAGTTCCTACTTTCTTCCTGTTTTCCAAGTATAACCCTCCATTTCACAGCTGTTTTGTTCACATATTTCAATATATGGAGAAGAAGAGACATACCTGGTCCATTAGAAGCTCTGTGAATGTTTATTTGATAATGCAGTTTCCTAAAGACAAAGTTCAGTGTGGAGATAAGTATTTCCAAAGAGAAGGCAACATCTAGACTTACAGACACTGATCCTTTTTCGGGCTTGACATTTGAAAAGAACACCCTTCGTTTGCATTTGTATGCTTAAGCATCTTAAACCAACTTATTGGGAGGCTGAGCACTTCTTGCTGTCGGCATCTGCGAAGCTCTGTGCAAACATTAACTAATGAATCCTCAAAGGACATACGTGGGGCGAGTAGAAAAGGTCACTCGTTAATGAAGTGACTTTTCCAAAGCTCTACAATGAGTCAGTGGGGGAGCTTAGAAGGTTTTTTTTTTTGGTTTATGTCTGGAACCCCATTCTTTATCCCAGTGACTCTTAATTCCGGACTAATTCATGAGGTAAATGAAGTCCTCAGGCCCATGGATAAACTCCAGAGATTGATACCTCCTCTCTGGCAGATGGCTGAGGCAGCCTCTGCACTTACCAGTGCCAGGACATATGTTGGTGGCCACACTCTTTAGTGACAAGCATGGAAGGAAGTACAGAAATAAATTCATTTTCCACTCCACCTTTTCCCTGTGGAAAGGTGAAAGTGCTGCTGGTGTTCCCTTGCATGGCTGTTTCTTGTCTTACTGGCTCCAGGTAGTGCCCAAATCTTTAAGCTCTTCTGTGCCTTCTCCAAGCCTTGCTTGTTTGAGAGGTGAAGGAGCCCCTTACCCTGTGGTCTTTGAGCAGCATATATGTCTCGTTTGGCTTCTAGGTATTTTTTCCTTGGGGAAAAGCAGAACCACAGGCAGGGCTGCAGCCTCAGGAGGATTCAGGCTTTGCTTTGTAGGCAAACAGTGATAGGAGCTGGTAGCTGAAGGCTTAGAGGACCTTCCCCTGGGATTTGCCAGAAGCTCAGGTGCCGTGTCTGTAATGGTGGGTCTTCCACTTTTTCAGGCTGTAGTGATGTAGCTTTTTGCCTCACCAGGAATTCTGAAATGATCTTTGTCTCTTCTGGTGTTTTCCCAGCAAGCGGCTCCTCTGTGATGTGGTGATTGTGGCCGAAACCGTGGAGATGGAAGCTCACCGGGTGGTGCTTGCGGCCTGCAGCCCTTATTTTTGTGCCATGTTTACAGGTACTGCTTTTGACACCAGGCGGTGCTTGGGCTGAACGGGCCATGGCAGCCCCCAGCCCTCAGGCTGTGTCTCTGTCAGGAGCTGCAGCACAGCAGGACAGGGTTTCCTTGAGAGAGAAGTGGTACAGATGGGTCTGCAGTTTCATGTACTTGATGGATGATGCTGGTCATCCTCGACTAATTCCTGTGGGGTGGTTGTATGGCTGTGGGGTGAGTGGGTATCATGTGGGGCACTGTGAGGTTACTGTGGGGTTTGGCTCACTGCTTTATGGGTTAGGTTTTTTTCCCCCAACAAGACCTTGGATCATGAAAACATTATCATCAAGCACTTGTTCAGTGCCCTAAATGTTCATGGTGCACATCAAAGAAGTTGCTGGCACAGGAGTTGTAGTTTCAAGGCTCAGTCCTGCCGATACTGATTTGGCAGTCACAGATGTTTAATCTCCCATGGCACTTTTTTCTGCTGCCTGAAATAACACTGTTGTTCTCTTGATCCCAGTGTGTTTTAGCAGCCCAGCTTTTTAACAGGGTGAGTTGCTGCAGCCCAGTGTTTTGGTAATGACAGAAAGGAAGAAGAGGACAAAATTCTTGCTCTGATCATTTGATCCCTGTAGCAGATGCCCTTCAAAGGCTGTGCCCAGATGGGTCAGCAAAAAAAACCCAAAGAAAGCTATTCCAATCCTGAAGGAGGGGAGTGAGCAGCTTATTTAAGTCATTCTAGTAAAATGAGTCTGGTCAGAGACTCCTTAGCTTCCTTTTCCTTGCCCTCATTTCCAGGATAGGAACTGACAAGTACAAAGAAAATGATAGTACACCCCAGGGAATGGTTGTTACTGTCCCTGAGCTCCAACATAAATGAGGTTCAGGGGTTTTTCCCCTGTTTCATGTTCATTTGCTTGTGGTCTGGGCCTTGTTTCTTCCTTTTAAAAGCCTTAAGATTAGACCTAGTTTAATTCATTTTGCTGGAAGTAGAACGCACCATTTCTCAGGAAAGAGCTTGTCGTTTGTGAAGCTTTTTTCCCTTCTGTGATGGAGGTGGGGGGGAAAACCTCAGGTGTAAAATGTGAGGTGAGGTGTGACACTCCCCATGGTGGCTTTATCAGTGTGGTGAGCTAAGGTGGAGAGCATTTGTGTTTTCTGGGGCGCTGGTGCTGCACCCTGAAGTTGGTACTGGCTGTGGTGGTGAGGCAGAGGAGCAAACACTGCTCAGAAGCAGCTGTGTGTGAGGGCACCTGGAGCATGACTTGTGATGCTTGTTCCTGATGAGAAGTTTAATAAAGAAAAACTCTTGGAAAAACCCTCTGATCCTTAGAGGTCATCTGAGCGGGAAGGTGGTGGTGCAGGGCTGCTCGTGTTTCCATGCAGGAATTCTCTGGGCCGTGTAATCCCTCACTCTGTGAGTTAAACAGTAATCAGCTAACCCGTCATGTGGCTGGCTCCGGGGCTCCCCTGGGCTGGGTGACAGCCTTGGAGCCGCCTGTCCCCTCCCCCTGACAAGTCCCCCGGGGCAGAGGGTCAGGCAAAGACCAGCTCTCCCTTTCCTTTCAGTCTAGCTATCCCCAAATTCCTAAGGTCTGGATCTCTCTCTTGCTGAGACACAGCATGTGATCTCCTTCCAGCTGCGTGGGGGTTCACTCCCTGCAAGGGGACAGTTTAAAATCACAGCTTTAGCACAAGCTGGTTGTTGTAACTTGTTTTTTTTTGCACTGTGTAGCAGTGATGGAGCCAAGGGCTCAGGTTCAGCTGCACTGTGGGGGTATTTGCAGGAGCTGCTTCTGTACACTGAATTCCCACTGGAGAGGTCCCCAGCAGTGGCAGGAGTGAGTAGTGAGTGATCAGCATGGAGCTGTGAACAGTGGGAACCACTCTGAGACCCACAGCTCATCCACTTTCACCCACTGCTTGCTCTGCAGGCTCTGTCCCTGTCAGCTGGGCCTCACTTAGGAGCCATGAATGACCTTGTGATGACTTTGGCATCTTCCCTAAGCCAATGGTTAGCCATTCCTCTTTGAAGTATTCCTGGAAAGTCTGAAAATGGGTAGGCACATTTTCCATTTGTATCTTCTACTGCTGAAGGAGAGATGGGACCCAGCACTTCCCTGAGCATCCCTTTCCATACTGGCTTTCTAGAGCATTTTGGATGCTGGTCCTTGATGGTGCTATTCTGTGGGGATGATTTGAGACAGTAATTTCTGTCCATTTAGAAGAAAACACAATCGTTTCAGAAAGGGTAACAAATACTTCAGTGACACTGCTAGGATGGCTCCTGTCAGATACCTTTGGAATTTTGGAAGTGCTGAAGGAGGAAGCAGAAACCTTCCTTGCAGGTCTCATGTGCTGCTTCAAAGCACTCACCCCCTGTGTGAGAGGCTGTGGTTTTGTTATTCAGTGCACTCGTATTCTCCTTCAGCACATCTGTGACTTAGGAAGCAGCCAAAGCTGTGCACTGGGAAGCCTCTCTGGAGTGCAGTGTGTAGGAGGCAGGGCAGGCTGCTGTGCTGGGCAAACACCACCGTGGGCTGCTGCAGTTTTGAGTGTAGTTTATCTTGTGACAAAACAGAGCTCTGCTCTCTCCTTGCCCTCATGAGCAGAGGGGAGTGCAAAAGGCACTGCTGGGTGTTGAGTGTGGTGCAGGAAAGGCACGCCTTCATGAGAGGCTGGTGTCTGCAAAGTCTGTCCCCTACAGAGGGTCTGCTCAGAGGCACCCTGCCTGTTTTGCCTGCCTTTGCTCCCTCATACCTGGTCCCTTGTGTCTGCCTGGCTGCAGCAGTGCAGGGATAGGGTCTGTGCAGTGCCTCATGCAAGGCAGCTCTTTCTCACCGCAGCCCTCATGCATGAGAGATGATGCTAGTGCTTTGAATTATTCTGTAATTAAGGTATCAGGTAGGGCTCGAGTCTGACTTATGAAAGACCCTTGGAGCTGGGTTTTGTGGGGTTTAAGGTGTAGGGTTTTTTTTCTGAAGAGATGTGAGATGAGATGCCCTCAGTGATCCAGCGCTCAGCTGCCCACAGCGGTGCTCCAGAGGCTTGCCCTGGGTCTGTGCTTGGAGGAAGGGGCAGCCTGTTGCCTGCTCCTGGTCTGCACCAACCCCTGCCTTGGTTCACTTGTGATGTCTCCAGGTTCTTCCCCATTCCACAGCACTAGAGACTTGTCCACCCTGTGACAAGCACTCTTGTGACAAGGACTCGATGACGCTGAGTCAGATCCTGTCGGACTGTGGGCACAGCACACGAGGCTCCCCTCCCGGGGTGCCTGGGCTGGTCCCAGAGCAGAGGCACTGGGGGCTGTTAGTGTGCAGGGCTGGCAGCTTGCTGGTGGGTGGGGAAGCCCACACAGCTTTTATTTTTGTTGCCTATGTCACATGGATGCCACGACAACAGATGATGTTCTCAGATTGGTCCCTCCAAGCTATTTCTGCATCGATTTTTGGGTGTGTGTGGCTGAGCCCCTCCCCACACCGAGGGTCCTGCAGGGCTCTGGGCTCCACTTGCCCTCCCCATGCAGGGGGGTTTGTTGGGTGCTCCTTACAGGCACCTTCAGCACCACAGAGCTGATGGGGACTGGTCTGTCCTCAGAAGTACCCTCTCATCTCTGGAGATATTTGGGGTTTTTTTGGGGGAGGAAGTGTGTGAAGATGACATTTTGTCAATTAAAAAGTCCTACCTGCTTTGAAGGCCTCCCAAATGTAGGTCATTTATCCCTTTGTACTGGTACATTTGTATTCATGGGCTTCTCTGAATAACGTTTTATTATTCAATTTTAAAAATTGAATTTGGGGCAAATATTATTTCAGTTCTTGGGATGTTGTTGACTGTTCTAACACTCATGGTCCCACCCCACTCCTATTATTTGCCTCCTTATTCACATAAGGAAAGTCAGCAATTTCAATTAGCAGGATCCAGGTTTGGCTTGGGCCCTCTTTAGCATCTGACTGTGCTGTGCACTTACTGTGCCCGGCCACGTCTTGTGGAATGCTGCACGGAGATGTAGGCTGTAATTACTTCTATAGGCTGCAGGAAATATTTTTCCACTTAATCCCACAGCAGTTCTGAGTCACCAGATTTCTGAGAGTAGTGATTATTCATGCCCAGGTTTAAGAACTGACATTTCTTCATGCTCTCCTTTGTTTAGCTTTGTTTTTCCACCTATCATTTTTTTTTCCGCTTGGGAGTTTGTTCTTTCTTTTCTGTGGGGATCCTGGTGATTAAATCCTGGGTGAGGTCACCATGTGTGGGGGTGCTGGAAGGGTCGTGGGTAGTCCTTTCTCCTCCCCACGGCATGTTTGTGTTCCTCTGACGTGCTCCTGTTACACGGAGGGTGGGGAGGTGCGCATAAAGCTCTGGGTCATGAACAGGCTCTTACACAGCTATGGGGCTTTACTTGGGTGTTCAGGGAGGAAATTATTGCTCTAGTTCCACGTGCTTTTGAGTTATGGATTTGGAGAAGGGATACAGTTTGGATCCAAAGGTGTGAGGTTGGGAAGGTGAGAGATGAGAACAGCATCTTTCTGAGTGGATGCTTTGCACAAGGTGTAAGTGATGGATGGGTTACAGCAGGGTAATTTAGGAGAGAAGCTTGCTGAATGCTGGGTGTAACTGCTGGCCTGTTTGCTTGTTTTCCTGACCAGGTTTCAGCTTCTTTCTAAAGAAAAAGAATAACACTGCATTGCTTTCAGTGTAGGGTATACCACAGAATGCCCTAATGTAGCTGTTGCAACATACTCATTCTACCAATATGTATATAGATTAAAAAATATATATTTTTAATAAATATATATATAAAAATATATTTTTCAAAGGCCTTCCTAAGACACGTCCACAGTCTCTTTGAGTCTGTCCCTGTTCTGAGACGTGATTGAGGGACATAGTGGGGTTTTATTTTTAGCTCTTATATTTGTTCGAATGCAGGTGAACTGTGGCAGGTACTTCTCTGTCAAGAAATTGAGTTTGTTGCATTTATTGATTTATGTTGTTTTACACTAGTGTACTCAATCTCGAGTTGTTTTTTAGGTGGCATTAGGAGGCTTCTGGGAATCTCACTGGTGGTTCTTCAATGGTGAGGGATAGTGCCAGGCAGTTTTGTAGTCAGACACCAGAAGAATGTGCTGGATGTGTGGGGAGCAAGGTTCTGCAGAGCAAACTGTAATTGTCCTTTTGAAATGAATTTCAGGAGACATGTCTGAAAGTAAGGCCAAGAAGATTGAGATAAAAGACGTTGATGGGCAGACCCTGAGGAAGCTGATTGATTACATCTACACCGCTGAGATCGAGGTCACGGAAGAGAATGTGCAGGTAGGTCTGGTTCAGCAGCTCCTGTGGAGAACCGAGTGAAAAGCTTGAAACTCAAAGGCACAGGTTCTTCGGGGGTGAAGGATCTCCTCAGGCTGCAGAAAGTAAAAGGTTGAGCTTGAAAAGAGCTGCTTCCAGCCTCTGTTTAGTCTTGAGGCACTTTAGTGCTTTCCCCACGCTTAAGTCGTGTTGCATTTAGCTTTTGTGTGGAGCTCTTATAACAAGAGCAGGCATTTGCCTTCCAAGAAGCTGTGCTGACTTGTGGGTCAGTCTGTCGAAGGTCAGAATAGACACAAACAAGCAGTGAGTCAAATGTTTTAAGGCCATGGCAGAGGAATGTGGCTGTTAGTTTTTAAATTCTTCTGGGTAGTTTGAGTTGTTTCACAGAGCATTGAGTGGAATACATTGTTCAAATGAGGACATACTTCCTTTTTTTGTGTGTGTGCTCTGTCTTGAATTTCTGAGAGGTAAATATTTGTTCAGTAGTGGAAAGAGTAATTGAAAGGCAGCCTTCAAATAAAGCAGGTTGCTCAGGAAGAGTGTTTTGCAGTGTCACGTGGCTATGGCTGCTGGTAAAACTCTTTCTTTAACTCTGCTTGTATTTGTGGTAAGAAAAAGGCTCTGCACTTAGCTCCTGATGTCTGGAAGGGATGCTGAGAGCTTGTGTGTGGACATGCTTTTTGGCTGGTCTCTGTTTTTGTTTGCAAGTGGCAGTTTGAGCCTGTTGTCTTCTTCTCTTTGACTTGGACATTGCCAGGGGAGCAAGTCTGTGCCTGTGATGCTGGAGAGAGTTTTGTTGACCTAATTAACATGGCAAAATTAGACTGGTTCTGCTTGAAACAAGGTTCTTGCTGTGAGCTCTTCTGCTCCGATCCCTCAGGCAGAGTGCAGGTTCTTGCAGACCTGTTGCTCGTCGCACAGGAGCTTGGGCAAACCCCTGAGCTAGGCCCACTTTGAAGTCCAACCTTTCATGACCTAAATCTGTGGGGCCCTTTTCTTGCCCCTTTTGCCCTCCAGTTTTACAGATGTGACTTTTTAGTGTGCTCTCAGCCTGGCAGTTGTCACACTGGTACGAGAGTGGAGCCGGGTTGCCCATCAGTGAGGCTGAGAACCGTCAGTGAGGAGCCTCCAAGGTGCCGCTATGGCAAAGGAGCTGAGATGCAAACCCAGCTGTGGGTGGCTTGGCCTGGCTGTCTGCTGTGTGACCCACGACAGGGTCATCAGGAGCTGCCATGCAACATCACTCAGGAGGGGCTGGGGTGGAGCTCCTTGCACCTCTGGGATCTCCCATTGCTGGAGGAGAAATGACATTTACGTGCCCTCAGGCTGGTCTGTGTTTCTGTGGGAAATACGGAGGCTATATCCATGTGCTTTCTGAAACGTGTGCTTTCCTTCCATGCTGCTGGGTGTTAGGTGGTCCAGAAGCTCCCACCTGGCACGTGGGATGTGCAGAGCTCAGGATCCCATCTGCTGAGCCTGCCTTGGATGGGGCTTGGGGAGTGACCCTGGCTGCATCCCCAGGGGAGCGTTTTGGTGCTCCAGCTGCACTGGGGTGTAAGCAGTGCTGTGGGAGCTGGAGCAGGCTGGAGAGGCAGCTCTGTCCTGCCCAGAAGGTCTGTGAAAAGTTCGGGTGTTGCCTTTCCTGAGCAACTGGACAGCCACCTGTTTTAGTAAAACCTAATCAAAGCCTGCCTTCTTGTGGCCCAGAGATTACAAGGGGTTAAAGTACATCCCTGGCTATATTTTGGCTTTCATCTCTCAGACAGTAAGATAGAAATATGTAAGTTTTGAATACTAAGTGTTTTTTCCCGATCTAATAAAGCAGGTCCTTTTACTGCAGCATTTATTTCAATACCCACTCTGTGATTAACTCTTCAGGCTAGAGGTAAATTAATTCATAGGAGCTGAGAAATGAAGCTGATCTACTGCAAGATTAACTGACTAGTTTAAATTTTATTACATGTTTAAAGTGTTCATGCTGAAAATGTTTTGTGGAATTTAATATAATTGTGTTATGAAACCAATAGAAAGAGAAGTTTCCATCCTGTCTCTGGGTATTTTACTCTGAACAAAATGCCATAAACAGGTTAATATTCACCTCCAGCCACAAGAAGAACAGGTTACAGAAGTGAATATTCTGCGATTTGTTGGAAAGTTTCGCATGAAGTGAAACCTAAAACCAACAAAAATTAAGCTCCTCGTAGTCTCTAGTATGAATTAGCAGTGTCAGTGTGAGAAATAAGCAAGCAGGTTCGGTCCCTTGCATCACCACATCCTCCTGCTGCACAGCTTTGGGTCATCCATCCATCCATCCATCCATCCATCCATCCATCCATCCACCCACCCATCCATCCATCCTCCATCCATCCATCCATCCATCCATCCATCATCCGTCCATCCATCCATCATCCGTCCATCCATCCATCCATCTATCCATCCATCCGTCCATCCATCCATCCATCCGTCCATCCATCCATCCATCCATCCATCCATCTATCCATCCATCCATCCATCCAGACACCTCAGTAGTGCCTGTCTGGGCTGTTGCAGCAATGTTTCTTTGCAGCCTTCCTTGAGCACAGTGAGAGTTTCTCTCTTCCCAGCAGGTATCTCCTGAGCTCTCCTACTGCCTTGTCACATGTTCTGATTCTCTAGCAGGGCAAGGGTGCTTTTTTAAAGGACTTCTTCAGACTTTGTCAGCAGCTGGAAGAAGCAATTTCTGGGTATAGGTGCCAGGTAATGGCATTGTAGAAATTATGAAAAGATTAAAAAAAAAAAGGTTGCTTAATGGCATTAACTGAGCAGATGCAGCTCAGGTACTAAAACTTGTGAATAAATGAAAAGACACTATCTTGTCAGTGAGAAAAATAAGATGAGAGCAGGATAGAAATGAGAAAAGAGATGAGCAGCAAAGGTACCATGGAGTGCAAAACGAGTGTTCCTAAGCGTGTTTGAATGCTGAGCAGTGCCCAGCCCTTCACAACAAGAAGCCTTTTAACAACTTCTTTTGTTGTTTCTTTTCTAATAGAAACCTGTATTTTTTTTTTCTTTTATAGGCCTGTTATGGGCTCAGGAAGTGAGACTCTTTTTCTAAGCACACATTTCTGTAGCTGATTGTGCAATGAAGTGACACAGTGTCTTTTGTTTTGTTTTTTATGTAAGGAAGGATATGTGTACAAGGAGCCAAGCCTGTACGATCAGTTCCAGTCATCATCATCTGTGTAGTGAGTTCCTGGGGGTGTTCATCCGATTTCTTCTCAAGATTATGTCCCAAATGTGCAGGCAAAGGGGATTTTCAGCCCATCCTGAGCCTATGTGGAGGGAATACTCTATTCTAACCCTGCTGGGGTACATGGGTGAGAATTACCCCAACAAATGCAATCCTGCTTTAGCTATTGGAACTTCATTCTTAGAGTGGGATTTCAAGGCAGTATAGATGCAGCAGTAGGAGGGCTCAGGGATGATGGATGATAGAGAAGTTTTACCTGTGAACATGCATTTGGGATTTAGCCTCCCACTTGTTTGGAAGGCATAGAGCAAAAACAGAATTTCTGTTTTTATCATAGTCATGTTGTAGTTTTAGGAAAATCCATCCTGGGATTTCTACACCTGCTCCCTTCTGTTGTTCCTCCTCTGTTGCATCCCACATCAAGGTTGGTTGTAAATTTTCATATGCATGATATAAAGATCTCATTCATTTGAAGGTGGAGCTTGATGCACTTATTTAGAAGGAAGTTGTGTCACGCGGTTTCTGTAAAAGGAAGGAAAACTGAAGTGAGTGTCATGGGGAAGTTCACAGATGCCCAGGTGTAGCCCTGGGTTGATCTCAATGGAAATCATAAACACAGGTCAGGGCACAGGGCCTCCTGCTCCCTACCTGTGTAGGGTAGCTGGTGCTTTTAACAAATCAATTACCTGAATTTTTCAGTTAAGTCTTGATTTTGCAGCTGGTTACATTGCTGTCTGCTTTCCAAGTTTCAAATCAAACCTGCCAGCTCAGAGTGATGGTAGCAAAGTCCAGTGATGGAGAAGCTCTGCATGGTGTCCTTGAGCAGAGCTGAATGAAGAGATTTGGGAGCAGGCCCCTCCCTGACCTAGGCAGTCCTGGGAAAACACCTGAACCTTTGGCTCTAGACAGTGAATACAGTCCCTCCTTAGTGTGTCCCAACCAGCCTTACCTGTGACACCTCATTACTTGCAGGCAGCCTGAGAATTGCCCTCCCAATTAAGAAAGTCATTATCATTCAGGTTGTAATGATTCCCTGGAAAAAGTCCTGATTAACCTGATTTCACAATTAAGTTTTTAGGAATGATGTGCCACAGACCACATGTGTGAGGTGTCCTTGTGTACTGCCACAGTTTGAGATATCGCTCATACACAAAGAACAAGATCTGAAGTCAGCTGTCTGGAGGAAGCAGATATTGAACCTGTCAGCTTTGCAGGCATAGTAATTGTCATAAAAAATCTCTCAAGAAAAGAGGAAAAAAGCTTTGCTAGGAGCTGCAATATTTCCATTTCAGAAATGCTTCTGCAGCTCAGCTTTCCCTTCAGACTTAGGAGTTCACAGCAAGGAAGCAGAGTTCTCTGGCAGATGCAGTTTTGATGATAAAGGGTTTATGAGTGGGTCAGTCCATCTCTCTTGCCCCCATTCAGTCCAAAAGCTGCAACTATAGTAGGTGCAAGCCCAGGGTGGGGCAGAGCACCTTTCAGCAATAAATCAGGGCTGTGTTCCTCCCTAGAGCCAAAGCTCCTTGCCACGCATTGCCCTGGAGTGCGGGGCTCCTTGGTCCATTGCAGGGCTGACTCCTCTGGTTGGGGCCCTTCCTTAAACCTATGGGAAGTCTTTTAAATTGGCTTGGCTTAATAGAAGGCTGAGGAGAAACTTGTGGATGTGGCACCAGAGGACTGTGTTGTGCCCAATGGATGTCTTCACTTTTTTATTTCACCATTTAACCAAGGGATGGTGTGTCTGAAGTTGGAGGAGGTAGCTCAGGAGGGAAGTTGCCAGTTGTTCCCCCATTTTCTGTCTTATGTCTACATCCTTTGTCCGTCTCCTGCTCCTGACAAGGTTTTGTGACTCCCTGATGCTGTCGTACCTTCCTCTGTTTGGGCTGTTTCACATCAGGTGGAGCATTTAAGTGGAAGTACTGTTGTTCAGCCCATGTGCTGCTTGGGAGCAGCTGGAGCGTAATAAAGCCTAATTGCCACCCTTGCACTCCAAAGTCACATTACACTAATGCAGTTTTATCTCCACTGTTTGTGCTGTTTAGAGCAGCTTGTTTAAAACTGAGTATTTTACCTGCCTTGCAAACACAAAATCCATTTGTTTCTCTGGTCGCGGGTTCCCCTGGGCAGGTGCTTGGGAGCTGTCTCCGTGTTTGGGCAGATGTGCAGTCCCAGCTGTGGCCCTGGATGTGCAGCTGAGGATTACAGCCAGTACTCTTATTTGGCTTCCAATTTGACCAAATTGTCAAAGCTGCTTATAAGCTTTAATACATCCCCTGCCCAGGGGAAATGCTCCTTTCTCAGTTTTGCGGAGCAGGAATGATGTAAGTTAACTTTTGGCCAAGGATACCTGTAAGGCTGTGTCACAGTAGGGAATTAACCCCAGCCTCTGCAGTCCAGCATTAATGAATGAACCTTATGTATACAGAGCACTTTTGGCTGAAAGATGTTTCTAGTTTAGAGACATCAAAGGACTATGGAAGTAATTGCACAGGCAATGTTGTGTAAAACTTGAAATTTGTGTGGAGTCTGCAGAGCGCAGCTGGTGAACTAGCTGGTTATATGTGTATATATCTCTAGACACACACCCCATAGATGAGGTTCTGGACGTAAATTAAGCAAAGCAGTCAGTCTCAGTAGTAATAGCAGATAATTTTGACATCGTTTCAAAAAATGAGTGGGTTTTGATCTGGAGGCAGATCTGGTAGAGAAGCCAGCTCTCTGTAAATCGTTCACTGCTGTTGGAGTTCAAATATTAAGATCCAAGTCCAGACCCATGTGAGTAACTTGCCTGGATATTAATGGGGTTGCAGTTTGGTCCTGCTGCATGTTTAGGCAGGGCATTTCCTCTTGTTATTTCTAAAGGAAACAGACTTTGTTCTCACGGAAATCCTTTGCTTGCTTTTCGCCTTTCCTGGTAAAAACAAGATGAATATTGAAACATTCAGCTGGGAAATAAGAAAGAGAAAATCCCTTCATCTCTTGATAGACTTTTTATATCCTATTTCTGAGAAGTGTTGTATAATGTCCCTTTTCCAAAGGCTGAAGTGGTATAAGGCTCCTTCTGCACTGCCTCTCAAGCCAGCACAGGCTGTAACAGCAGAACTGCTTGTCCAGGGGCTGGTGCATCTGGTGATGGTAGTGAGTTCCTTTTGGTCTGGAGGCAACATCCCAGACACTGGAGGTAAGCAGCCCCCCTGGACTGGCAGGCATTTATCCTGGATGGATGGCGGTGCAGAGAGGAGGCTCTGGCTGGTCTATAGCCAGAGATGGTTTGCATGGAGTTTGGCTTGTCTACCCATAGCCCTTATGTAGCTCAGATATTCAGAAATGGTTCAGCTGGAAAGAAAGTGGTTCACAGCTCGGTTTCAAAAACCGAGAGCATTGCTATCTTGACCTAATCCAAGCCACCAACTAATCTGCTTCTGGCATCAAGAGGCTTGGGCCAAAACAGGCTCCCAGGTTAACTGACTCCTCTTTTTATTGTTGGCTGTTGGGGTGGCTGCTTGGCAGCCGTCAGCCACTGTACAGCTGGGCTGGAGTGGAACACATCCGTTGCTTAGAAGTACCTGGAGCAGGTTGTGAGTGTCCTGTCCTGCTGTGGAATGGGACTGTGGTGGCAGGGACAGGGAGGGAACATTTTATCCGAGGAGGGAACATCAGGATTCAGGGAGATGGATGCTGTTAACCTATTTGTTTTGTTTAACAGCTGCTTATTTTTTTTGAGTTGGCAATGATTTTCCAGAAATGTGTACTCAGATGGTGAGCACAGATGCCCAGTTGGAAGGACATGTGTGAGGCAGCCAGAACTATGAAGGAGCTCGAATAAGACACGTCTGGAGTTGCTGTTTGACATAAGAAAGGAAGTAGCTGATGTCACGGGCTGTAATGTCCCAATGGACTTTGTTTTCTACTTCCTGTTCTTCTTACTGGCCTCAAAGGTGTTTTTTTTCTGGCAGTTGTCACATTCCTCATCCATTTGTGTTTCCTTTTTCTGTGCTTAGTTTTGGAGGTGCAAAGCAGTACCTCATATTCAGATGCAGCCATGATCCACAAATGTCCCCAGCATTTTGTGTTAGTGTAAGTGAAGGCTGATGATTTGAATAGTTGGACCTGTCTTTCCCAAGAACCTTGCTGTCACCAAAACCCTCTTGAGCTTCTGGGAACCCTCTCTCTTACATGACTGTTTGAGCACCTTGCTCACAAGCCAATAAGGTTTTGTTGGAAGTAACGAAGTCCAGAGTTTTGAGGACTGCTGGGCTGCTATGGGCTTTGAATCTGATGGCAATGCTTATGAATAATATAAAGCTCTTTGGGAAAAAAAGAAAAAAATCTGTGTGCAGGACCTACCTGCAGCAAAGCCAGATATTCAGGAGCATCTGTGGTTGCTTCTACCTTGTCCTCACTTTGCCTTGAGGTCTTGTGGGGAGAAGCTGTGAGAAGAGTTCCACTTGTTACCCAGTGTAGGATAGCCATTTTCATGTCTCAGAGCATGAACAGGGATCTTCTGCATATGGGTAGAGCTAAGACTTGAACCTTCCCTCTCCTAACCCCACAGAGATGTGTCCCTGTCTGAAAGGGAATTGCTTCCAATTTGTGCAAGCTGTGAATCACTCCCTGTTGCTCACTTTCATTCCCCTCTCATGCCTTTGCAGGTTTTGTTGCCAGCTGCTAGTTTATTGCAATTGATGGATGTTAGAAAAAACTGCTGTGACTTCCTTCAGTCCCAGCTGCATCCCACGAACTGCCTTGGCATCCGCGCTTTTGCCGACGTGCACGCCTGCACTGAGCTGCTGCAGCAGGCCAACGCCTACGCAGGTGAGGGGAGGGGGTCTGGGTGTGGAGCTAGCCCTGCCTCCAGGTACAGCAGCTTGTAGGCTCAGCACGTCCTGCTTGGTCTCTTCAGACGTCTGGTATTAGAACAGGAAGGGAATACTTTATTGGGTTCTAGGCTTGCAACTTTCTGTGATGCTGCCAGTTGTGAAATGTGGTTTGGTTGCAGGGGGAGCACCTTAGGAGGTAAAAAAGCCTGATCCTCTGGATCTCGGCCCACCAAACAGTTCCTGAGTGTGATCCTAGCAAGCTCTGGGTGCGCCTGTTCAGCAGCTCGGCGTCGGTGTGCTGGTGTCCTCCCCATGGACACTGCCCTAGGAGAGCAGTAGGCAGTGCTGGGCATTTCCTTTGTGGGAATAAATGGCACTGGGCAAAGTTAAATCCTGTGGGTGGGAGTTGGAGCACTCAGCTGAAATTGCCACGCAGTCTGAGGCTCGGATCTGTGCAGCAATGGCCCCTTACCCCAAGGGAGGATAGGCTCATGTTTCCTTGAGAGTGGATGTGTTTGGTTGCAGTAAGTAGGTGCAGGCAATGGCTTTCAGCATTTCTCCTCTGCATCGTAAATGTAAAGCTTTTTCAGGCAGCCCCAAGCTCTGAATTCCCCAGCACTTTCCAGTCTCCTCCAGCAGAGTTGCCCTTGACCTCTGCTTGGGAGAGCTGATAGTTTTCTCTCAGTTTGTTTTTCTGTTTTCTGATAATTTGTATAGGGACACATACACCTGCTGTCTCCCAGAGCACCTGCTCTGTCCTGCAGCATTTTCCTTTTTAACGGTTTTGTCCTTAATTGGACTATAAGTAGGCTCAGTGGAATAAAAATGTGTCCACTGTGTCCTCCCCTATTCTCCTGCAAATAAAACTAAAACCTTTTCAGCTGCTCTGACTGTATTATCCCCTGGAGAAAAAGGTACCCTGGAAGGAATGGTTAATTGTATAAAAGCTTGCTTGTAATATCTCATTATCCTTGTTTCCAGGCCCTGTTTAATCTTTAACCCAACAAGCAGTGCATTCACTGTATATTTATTTGGTTGTTTGGCAATTAGAAGGTCTGCTTTGTTGTTTTATTGGCCTTCATAAGTCCCAGTTAGTACAGCAGCTCATGTAATGTTAATGGAACTCTATTAATAAAAATGCCATTAAAATTCTTTTCACTATGTTGTTTATGTAACAGCCTTAAACCAAGACAGAAGTCCCCAAGCTCAAGAGTCCATGCGTGCATGAGCTCAGTTACTTGAGAAATGCTGAGTTCTGGCCAATGGATAACTTTAGGAGGAGCCTTCTTGATGCAGGCACCAGTTCCTTTATTAAAATCAGTAAATATTCTTCCTTGTTTCCATCTAATACCAAGAGATCAAATACCTTTCTGCTGCCAGATGCAAGTCCAGAATGAATGAATATGAGATTTTGTCCAGAAGTCAGAGTGCATCCAGCTTATTGTGTGGGGAGTGTTTCCTGCCTCTCAAGTATTCAAGGCCAAAAGAAGTCATTAGATCGTGTATATATTTCCAGCATAACAAAGTACTAAACTTCATCCACATGCTGCTATTTTAATCAGAGCCTTTGGCTTAGCTGTGGGGTTTTGGTCCCCAGTAAACCAAGGAGGGTCTGTGACTGGGGAGTCCAAGCCCAGAGTCCAACTCTGCAGCAGCAGCTTTGGTGAGGGATTGTTCAGGGGCCCCAAAAAGCTCCTCTCCGGAAGTTACGCCAGCTCATGTCCCTGTGGTGCTGCTTTGTGTCAGGCAAAGCACTTTGCAGATGTCAAAACTCAAGGCAGATCTTGCTGCGGAGGGAGCTCTTTGGATACAGGAGTCTGAGCTTCCCAAAGCTACAGAATTAGAGCTTGAAAGAAGCTGCTTCAGATAAAGTGTCTGAGACTCATGTTTCAGCCAAAGATAAATGGGACTTAGCAAATGACAGGTGAGATTAAATTGGCAGTATATATAAGAAATTCTTGCAAAACTAAAATTGCTGCGACTGGCTAATGACATATTTGACCTAGAAATTATTTTTTAGCAAGTGATTATTTCATGTGCCTTTGGCTAGATATAAAGCTTGACAGATTTGATGATGTTCAGCCATAATTCTTCCAGTTTGCAGTTATATTCAGTGACGTGCGTTGTGTTTTCAAGTGGCTCCCAGAATTACAGTATGGAGGGATCTGGAGGCAAAAAAGGCAGAAATAGAGGTTTGTACGATTGCAGGCTTAAGTGGAAAGGGGAAAACTACTGAGAAGGTGGGTGCTGAGGGTTTGGAGCAGGAGAAAGGTTACATTTACCTAATTGGGGCAAGGAAGTGAGAGGTGGAAGGAGAGGAGAGCTGATCCCACGTGCATGCCTGGGATGAAGATCCGCCTTGCCCACCTCTCCGTGTACCCCGTGCACACAGAGGCTCAGCTGGATGCCCTGGGATCCCTCACTGTCTGTGCTGGGCATATGAACCAAACTGATTCAGGTTAACGATGGGCTTTCCTTGGAATACACACAAATAACAAGGACCCTTGCGGGAGTCAGACCCAGGTGCTGAGCAGATCTGATGCTGTCTAGCCTGTTGAAGTGGGCAAGAACGGAATCTCGAGGCGGCCAGGTTATTTACTACTTTGCACGTTGGCCTTTGTCTCAATTGCCACTTCTAACTGTATTTGCCACTGGAATATTCTCAGTGGCTTTTCAGAAAGTTTTGTATCATTTTTGAAAGTATTTCATGGGGCTGGTGCTACTTGAAATAACATCAGGTTTCTTTATCCTGAGGCTCTGAGGCTGGTTTCTGTCCGTGTTCCACTCGCAGCTGCTGTGGGTTTGTCTTGGGTGCTCAGAGCTGTGACAAGAGTTCTCTGAATGCTGTGGTCCTTCCATTAACTGAAAACATGGATTTCATTATAATTTTCTGTTCCCCCTTTTCATTTGTTGAACAGAGCAGCACTTCCCTGAGGTGATGCTAGGAGAAGAATTTCTTAGCCTTAGTCTGGACCAGGTTTGCAGTTTAATATCAAGTGACAAGCTCACAGTCTCCTCTGAAGAAAAGGTACAGTAAATTGTATAGCAAGAGTGAATGTAAGAATGCTGGAATGTTTCTAGATCTTACACCAGAAACTGTTATCATGATATACTCCTTAGGGGCCATTCTCCAACAGAGATCATGTGGAAAGGAAAATTAAAATAATGTGAATCCTAAAAACACATAAAAATGACCTTCACTTGGTTGTTCTTTGCAGGAAGTTTTGACTCTCAGATCCATATCACTCCAAAAACCCCGGGGCTCAGAAACAACTACTTTCCCTCTCTGGAAAACTAGGAAACTCCCATCTGCTGTTGTGTAAAGCATTTAACACCTGTTGTAAAACCTAAAAAAAAGTGAATTTCATTAGGCCAGAGAGGAATACTGGCTTCTGCTGCGTGTTGGATATAACAACAAAAGGAAGCCCAGAATCAAAAGGAAGGAAGGAAGTATTTTTCTAGCATCTTCAGTGTTTTTAATGAAAAAGGGGAAAAAGGCACTGGTTGATTGTGTTTTTGTGTTTGATACTGTTTTTGTGGTTGAAACGTTCAGTGCATTTTGTGTAGTCTGGAGTCCTAGGGAGGAGGGTGACCAGCGTTTATGGTGCTTGGTGAACTCCAGCCCCATTCTCTGGTCTGAGCTTCTTGTATGACCTGCTGCAGGTTTCTGGGGACAGGCATGTGCCTCCAGTCCTTCAGCTCATCTCCAAATTGTCACTGTGGGGAGATTGTAAAGTCACAGAATCATTAAAGTTGGAAAAGACATTTAAGGTCATGGAGTCCAGCCACTAGTGCAGCATTGCCAGGTCCATCACTAAACCATGGTCCTTAATGTAAAAGGTCCCTAGTGAGAGGCTGCAGGAGAGCTTGAGGACTGTGTGGTTTGTAACTTCAGGGCCCTTACTGGGTGCCTGTGTTTGGGTGGGATGGGGCTGGACCTGGGTATGCTGGTGCTGCTGGCTGGGCTGCACATCCTCCTGTGTGCTCTCCTCCTGCTCAGCCCCTCTGGGCTGCAGACACGCAGGTGTTTGGGCCAGAAGGACTGTAAACCTTGCCAGAAATCCTGCTCCACATGAGGTGTGGACACTGGGATGCTCCCTGCTGATCCTGAGCCAGCAAACTCGGAGGCTCTGGGCGAGTCTCCGCAGGCGTGGGGCTGGCGGGGGTGCCTGAGGTGCCACTCGGGCAGGGCCAGGAAGGGAAACAGCAAATGGCACGGACTCACAGCAGAATCCCTTTGCCTGAGCCAAGCAGTCTGCAAAGGGAAGTGCAAGTTTAGTAACCAATTTTTTCCAGTCCTGTGCAGCATTGTTCAAAAGCTTTTATTGGCCTTGCGCCCAGGGGAATCAAAATGCTCCTTCCTTCATCTGAGCTTTACACAATCAAACCCAGTATTTCTTTAGCTGACTGTAAAAGAACTTGTAAAAGAAAAGGATTGTTGAGAATGCAAGGCAGTGGAAGGAAATGTAAGCATAAGCTGCACATTCAAAACAACAGATCTGAATAACAGGAGAGAGGCAGAAAATGGGAATGAGACATAAAACATGAAATGTGCTGGAGTTCAAAGAAGTGCTGGAAATTGAGACACACTCATAGGCTGCTGTTTCATGTTAACTTCATGACAGACAAGCCATTTTCCTCACTTTTTTCTTCCTATCTGCTAATGTTTGAGATATATATTATAAAACAAATTATATAAAAGTATATATGTGTGTATACCAGTCTGTACATACACGTGTATATCTGGGTGTATGCATGTGCAAAATACTTGAGAAATCTGGCAGCTTAATTGTCACAGCTCGATTTCACAAGGAGTTGTCTCGTTCCTGTTCCTGCTGAGTCTCCTACGTGTGCTGTACCCTGTGAGCCAGAGCACTGCCATCCCTGCATCACTGGGAAGCGTTAGAGCCCAGTCCTGCTGCGATAAGGGAGGGAGAATTGCCCTTGGAATGCCTCAGGAACTTGTGTGTTCTCCCCTTCCTCTGCCACCCTGCAACTAATACCAATTGGCCTAAAAAATATATATCTTTATCTTCACCAGTTTTGGCTTATTTATACCCCTAGACCATCAGGACGACAAAAATCCTCTGGTAGCCCAGAAATCTATTTTAATTTTAAAGTGGTGACAGCATTTCCTCATCACTCAAAGGTTCTTCTCCTTTCTCTTCTGTCCTCCTGGTTGTACCAGCCTCTGCAGTTACACAGGCCCTTTCAGAATAGGGCAGAGGCTTGTTGTCCCTGCTTGCTCTTTTTGCTATAGCTGAGTAAAGTACTTGGAAGACAGTTTTATTAATGTTTTCTGTACCTGACCTAATTGGCCCTTTTTACTGTTTGCAAGCTAAAAAAAAACATATAAAGATAATATCTATTTGTTTTTTACTAAAGATATATGATGTGGGGAGACTTGAGAATGGTCTCCTGCCAACTCAGAACAGTGGCTAAAGAAATTTTTTAAAGGGTTGAGATTTTTGGATTTGGGATTCTACACAGAGTCTGGTGATTGATTCATTGTCTCATGCTGCTGACACGCAGCAGGAGCTGATGCAAGGTTTGGTCCTCACTCTTGGGAGTCTCTAAAAAATGGATTTTTGGCTGAAGAGACTGGGAAAACATCTGGGCTTGCTCTTTCCTTAGGCACTGTGCAGAGAAGGGATATTCCAAGCTTTTACCCTTCTTCTCCATAGAGTGGGAAATTTACTGCTCCCAAGCTCGAGACTGCTCCTGCAGCGAGGCAGGTGCCAGCTGCTACCTCAGCCTGTGCCTTGGCTCTAAACCAAGCTGTGTGGGCAACTGCTTTGTCCATGCCACCCTGGCAGCAGGTCCTGCATGGCTGGAGAATCCCAGGGCAGCAGCAGCAGCTGCTCGGGGTCTGCAGCGGGCACGGCAGGACTGAAAACAGATGTGGCCTTTAAATAGAGATATTGCCGTCTTGGATTAAAGCCTTTTTCCCCCTTCTCATGGAATTAGGAATCAGAGCCAACAGAAGGTGCCAGAATCTGATTTTTTTAAAAAAACGAAGTTATTTTTAGAGTAGGCACGGCAGGGAAACATCAGTGCTTGCCTAGCTCAGGAGTGTACTCCAGCACCAAGGAAGCAGCTTATTCCTAGTGCACATTTGCCTTACCTTCCTTTAGACACTGTCCTCCTGACCTGTAGCTGAGTATGTCCCAGCCCTGTGACCTGTTCTGCAGCTCAGCCTTTGTGCAGAAGAGGTTAATGAAAAGCCTGTTTGTCGGCTAAACATTTGCTTTATCCTCCTTCCACACTCATTTGCAATTAAAAAAATCTCACAACAACCCAGTTTCTACTTTAAAGGCCTCATAGCTAAAGTTAAAATGTTTGTTTGCTTATTTATTTAAATTTTAAAATACTTAAAGGCTCTGCAGTAGTTATTCTCCTCAGCATTTGTTGCGGTTTGATTACACCGCTCCCTGTTGTGTTGCTTAAATTCTCATTGCAGTGTCCTGAATTCCAAACAGTTCAGCAGGAACTTTGTTGGCACAGGAAATGAGGCTGGTGCTTTACTGCATTTTAAAAGTATATAGTTTAGCCTAAGAGGAAGAAACTCCTTTCTGCTCTGCATCTCCTTCAGGGCAGGATGTGTCTGCCAAGGCCTCCTGCAAATACATTTACCAGCAACAATTGGGGACTGAAAGATGGTGCCCTCATTTTTGGTTGATTTTGTCAAATTAGTGACCTTGGACCAGACAAAATGGTTTCTTGGGGAGTGATGGGAGGGATGGAAAGAAAGAAATAATTATCTGTGCAAATTGGCCTGACCATTTGGTGACCCGAGAAGGAAGCTGAAACCAAGGGCGCTTGCCTGGCATGCTGGAGGGAAGGGCCAGGGATGCTTCTGGGGGCAAGCATGGGACAGATGGGGTCTCTGCTCAGCATCCCCTGAGTAACTGGGCAGTGAGAGAGCTTGGGGAGTGTTGCCTGTAGATGTGACTTATGCATCAGAATTTAATTCTCTCTCTGTGGGGAAACTCCACTGCAATGATCCAGATCCTGCTGTGCAGCATCTGAGACTGCATCAGCCCCTCTTCCTGCCTTGCTGGGTGTTTCAGGAAGCCTTTCCCACTCCCGGTGACATTTTTAGGCCTTTCTTTTGTGATTGAGGCTCACAGTTACATAAGCACATGCATATTCATACAGGAGCCCACATAGGACGCTTCTCCCGCGCCCGTGCGTCGCGAGGGCTCTGCCCATGGGGCTGTTTGTGAGCACTTCGTCACGGACTCCAGCTCTGGATGCTTATCTCAACCAGTTGGATCTGGAAGTAAAACTAGATTTTGGTTCAGACCAGAAGCCCGGTGTGCCCTTGTTCCCCAGCTGGAGTATCCGAGTATTTTTAGCAGTGAAATGCACGCAGTGCAGAGGCTCCATGGCTGCAGGCAGGGCTTGCCCTGCGTGTGTGGGGAACTTGTCCTCAAGACTTCTTGGTTTCTGGGGGCTGGTGGAACTGGTGCAGTGATTAAATATGAGCATAGTGACTTTACTGTGCGGCCAGGCTCCTGGAGGAGGGAGATCTCTGTTATCAGGAGTAATTGTTGTGGCTGATTTCATGAATAATGTCCAGTGCAAATGTCAGCAGGCTCATTAAGTTTCCTGGCTGCCTTCCAGTGCTAATGTCCAAGAGGTATATGATTGTTCTGGACATGCACTTAGCTCTGGGAGTGATACAGCACATCTAGATGTGAAGCTGCTTGTTAACATGCATGGTCAGCTCAGCTCTTCGCTGCAGTGCTGCTTGTGCTCTGTGCAGTCACAGCTTTTTCAGCTGTTTGACAGAGATCTTGCACCCCCTTCCTTCGATGCTCTGAAATCACCATGCTTCTGATTTTGGGTGGGTGACTGTGCAAGGCAGTTCTCTCTTCCCCATTTAATTGTACTTTATCTGTGTAGGTCTTTGAAGCAGTTATCTCTTGGATAAATTATGAGAAGGAATCTCGCCTAGAGCACATGGCTAAGCTGATGGAGCATGTTCGCCTGCCCCTTTTGCCCAGAGATTACCTGGTACAGGTTAGTCTGCAAATAAGTCATTAATACTTGCACTTAAGCTGCTGGTTGCTCCTTAATCAGTGGCTTGGCTGTTTGTGTCTGAGATGGGTAATTTGGTCTGTTGCTGAGTCCGTAAACAGAAGAATAAAAGCAAAAACTGAGTGGACTCTGAAATCAATCTGTGCTTCAGAAACCTTCTTGTAAATGGGACCTGTGCTCTGCCAGGCAATGCCGAGGGCAGAGCTCCTGCCCCTCTAGGGAAAACATTGATAAGTTAATATCTTGTGATTTCTCACCCCGAAAATACCAAGGTGGTGGTGTTACAAGCTCGTGCAGCTTTTTTCTCTCATGCACGTAAAACATCTTAATGGAAACACATAACATGTGATAATTTTGGCTTAAGATGTGTACTGTGCATGCATATGGGTCTGTGTGGCTGGCAGGGGAGGCACTCTCTGACTCAGTCTGACTTGGAGATTGTTCTTCATAAATTAATTCCTGGGATCTGGGCCTAGATAATGAGCTGAGAATTCCCAAAGAAGGGCTTGGCATATGGGCTCTTTGACTACTATGCTTTTATCATGTGTCTAAAAAAATCAAAATTTAAATGCTAAAATTGGTATTCACAAGATGAACCCATCATGATTTTGTTTTTCTTTCATCTGTATCTTCTGATGGAATAAAAGATACTGCTTCTCCTTAAAAATTCTGACTCAGATAAAAGAAATCACTTATTTTGTATCCAGACTCCTGGAGAATTCTCCTCTGCTGAATCAAGTGTTTGGCAGAGGGTCATAAAATGCTCACTTCTTGTGAGTGATCTTGGAAAAAAGTGAGAAGCTTGGATGTTACTGCATGTGTTTCTTTGGGAAGAGCTGGAAGTCTGTGTTTGTCTCCTGCATTTTTTAATTTAAATGCTGGTACTTTGGACTGGAAATTCGAGGTTACATGCTCTTCCCACAAAGCTCCTTCTGCCCTGTGCCAGTTTAAATCATCTTTGTCTTGTGTGCATGTTCTTAGACAGTGGAAGAAGAAGCTTTAATCAAGAATAACAACACCTGTAAAGACTTCCTTATCGAGGCCATGAAATATCATTTGCTTCCTCTGGATCAAAGGCAACTGATAAAGAATCCCAGGACAAAGCCAAGGACTCCCGTTAGCTTGCCAAAGGTAAGCCGAGCTCGTCACTTCGTGTCCCCTCACCCCTGTTCCTGGTGGCATTTCAGTCTCTGACAGGAGCTCGAGAACTTGCCATGTTGCTTTTTACTAACTCAGTGATTGTGCTTTGAAGTGTTTTACTCCCTCTTCTGGCGTTGCCTGCGCCCAGCAAGGAAACATAATTAAGCTGGATAAACTTAGATAAAAACCCTTAGGGGAAGGAGTATCTGTGCTCATGAAGCATTTTGTCGGCCACAAGTGGTTCGGTGGCTCGCTGGCCCGTGAGTGGCTGCAGGCAGCTGCTGGAGGGCTGGCTGAGGGTGCTGCTGGCTGGTGGGAGCGTCCTGGAGCCCTGCTGAGGAGGGTCACAGTAGGTGTCCCTTCGTTTCCTGTATCCATAATCAGAAGCCAGGAAAGCAGGAAACAACAGCACCCAGCCCCGTGGGCAGGAAGTCTGAAGCGAATTTCAATAGACTCAAAGCAGCAACTGAATAAATAATCCTTGTTACTCCCCACGTTTATCCCTTAGGTGTGTGATGCTGCGGCCACCACTTTATTAGTGAAGAAAAAAATGACCACAGGAACTTTTCCCTGTGCCCCAGGGATAAACACAGTTTGGCACAATGTCTCTCAACAGACTGCCACTGAAGTTGTTAGTAAGCATTTTGAGATTCTAAGACATCAAAACCACAGTGTGTTATTTTTCCAAGCACAAATGATAATGAGATTGCTTTGTGGGATGGTGTGTGAGATCTGTGCTGTTTCTGATATTTGGATACTGGACTGTCCATTGAGAAATCATGGTTTTGCAGCATGTGTCAGTGTCCTTTCTGCCTGCTGTTGCTGAGATGAAGTTTTGGTAGAACACAGCTTTGGGGGTATCATGAGGGCTGACATGGCCCTTGTGCAAGGACTAAAGTAGTTAAGCATAAAAGGAACAGCAAATCAGTGCGTTCAGAGGTTCTCAACATCTTTTATAGCGTGACCTATGAGTACAAACCCAAATCTTCTGCAGGTCTCTCCTCCCTTCTTTTGAACTGTGAAGAAAGGGAAGAAGGTGATGATCTTTCAGCAATCCTGTTACTGAGAAACTTTCATCTGGCCTGTTGGTCCTGCTGATGAGGGATTATTGTCTGCTGTGAAATCCCTTAATTCTGTAATCGTGTGAAGCCCTGCAGCTTGCCATGGGAGACTGTTACACAACTAGTAGTCAGGCTGTTAATTTAGACTCAATTTGGTTTCTAATATCATGTTCTCATCTTTGTAGATCAAACAGGCCATTCTTTCCATGCTCTTCAAATTCTTTAAATTGCTGTCTAGTGCTCTGCTTTTAAAGCAACTCTGCTTGGACTTGAGTTTGTTATCTGAGTGACCTCAAGTGATGATCTTATCCCCTCAGCTACTCCCAGCTGCCTTGAAGAGGCTAAAGCCAGTTTTCCATCTACTCTTTATCTGCATTTGAAGCCCCATTATCTTGTTGCTAGCTCCTTGGCCTTGTAAAAATCAGATTGTCTTGGGTAATGCTTGTCCCACTGATTTGCTCTGATAAGGGGAGCAAATCCTCCCTCTTGATGGCTGTGGAGGGTTGAATGAAATGCGAATGAACAAAGTGCAGGTCCAGCTTCTTGGCAGTGCAGGTGTTCTGGCTGCCTGTGCAGGTGTTGGTTCGCAGTGCCCAGCTGGGGCTCAGAGCAATGGGCACCCTCGAGTGCAGAGCTGCAGGCTCCTGGCACCCACGTCCGTGGGGAGTTTGTCTTCTGGCAGCAAATAGGGCAGATTTGGGAAGGGCCACAGTTCTGATCTTCTGGTCTGCTCACTTTCCCACCAGTGTCTACCACTTGCTCTTGCAGTGGAGTCTGGGGCTGGATGAACCCTTAGTCTGACCTGGCAGAGCTGTTCTTGTGCTCCTGAGGTTGCCCTTGATCACCTTCCCTACCTGTAAGGAATTCAGGGTTTAATTCCTGCACTTGCTTCAATACCTGTGGCAGCCAAAAGCCTTAATGAAGCTGACAAATCACATCCTTCAGCAGCCCAGACCCCCCGGGAGGTAACAGTTCTGGTGATTTCCCTGAGTGTCGCCTTCCCCACAGGTGGCACCGCAGCTGTCACGTTTTATTTGCTAAGTGGCATTGATTATTTTTAGCACCACCATGGAGATAATGACTAAACAGTGGGCCGCCAGTGGGAATTATGCTGGAATCTGCTTCACTTAAAAATACTTTTGCAGTGAGTCTTGCATATGCCGTGGTGCCAAAAGGTTTGTATTTCAAGCGGAAATTGGGCAAGTTGCCCACCTTGGACACAGTGAGAAAGGGTAAATGGGGTGGCCATATTTAGCATGCATTAAATTGGAGAGAAATTTTTCCCCCTTGAAATATAATTGCCTGAAATAAGTGTCCCTGCAGAGGCTTCTAGCTGGCCTTCAGCACGTGTTTTGGCAGCTGCTCTAGACCAGGTTGCGGTGATGGCTTCTCTGCAGAGAGCAGCTGCCCAGGGTCATGTCTGAGGTTTTCTAGCTCTTCTCTTCCCTCTGCAGGTGATGATTGTGGTGGGTGGGCAAGCGCCCAAAGCCATTCGCAGTGTGGAGTGCTATGATTTTGAGGAAGAGCGGTGGGATCAGGTTGCTGAGCTTCCCTCACGGAGATGCAGAGCAGGTAACGGGAACTTTTGCTGCAACCTTCTTTGTTTTCCTGATGCAGCTCTTCAGCCCTGGGTGGATGTCCTTAGTGCTCCCTTTAGCCTTCCTCTGTGCCCCTGGCCTCAAGCCGCTCTTTCTTTTTGCCATTCCTTTCTCTTCTTTCCCTACAGACATCTTTCCCTTCTTGTTCAGGTGGATGTCCTGCTCTCTAGTGGGGTTGCTCCTGCCTGTCAGCCCTCCATAGCTGCTGTCTGCCCTTCATCATCTCTCTCCTGGCTGTTCCTCCATCAGTGTTTCCCCTCCTCCTCCCCTGTTGCTGTCTTGGCAGCCCACAGGGGTCCAGTTTTTCTTGCTGGTTTCCTAGTGAAAGTCAAAGGAGCTGAGTCAGTCCCTCTTGGTGCCGAGGAGTGGGTGATGGAGAGCAGATCTTTAAGCTGGGAGTGTTCCTCTGAAAACATCTGACAGGGTTGTGAATGTGGCTCACCATTTGGTGTTCCCTCTGGCTCACAGAATTACTCATTCAGGTGTGAACTCCATCTGTGCCTTATGCTGCCATGTTTTTATGTGCATTTCACCTCCCATATGACACGTATGTTTTACCATGCTTGACTTCAACACTGTTAACCTGCAGAAAACACCAAAGCCCTGCCCGTGTTCTGCTCTTCCCAACTGCCTTTCACTCCCCGGCAGGCGAGCAGGAGCTAGACAAATCCTCCTCGCTTCCCAAACTGTTGCTGTAAAAGCCCTCTCCTCTTTTCTCAGGTGTGGTGTTCATGGCTGGCAATGTCTACGCTGTCGGAGGCTTTAACGGGTCACTGCGGGTGCGCACGGTGGACGTGTACGACGGCGTGAAGGACCAGTGGACGTCCATAGCCAGCATGCAGGAGAGACGCAGCACGCTGGGCGCCGCCGTGCTCAATGACCTCCTGTACGCCGTGGGCGGCTTCGATGGCAGCACTGGTAGGTGACTGGGCAAAAACCAGGCAGTGCCTGACCTGAGAAAAGTGTTTTCAGAGGGCCTGCAGAGATTGCAGAGCTTTGGAGAGGTTCCTGTGCCCTTCCTCTTTGGTTCTGTAGAGAAAGGGCCAGAAGTGGGGTTTGGTGCGTGTTGTAACTACCCATGTGCGCGTTCTGACCCGTCAGTAATCGCAGAGAATCTCACCCTTGTTATTTTCTTTAGTGATACAGTTCTTTCGGCCTCATTCTCTGTATGGTTATGCTTTTTCTGGGCTGAAAATGGATTTTTCCTTGTTTCAGTTAAATTTTTCATAGCAACATGAATAAAATACTTGCAAGGCATCTTACAGGGTGTATGTGCCTAGAATTTGTCTTGGCATAGCTGCATGTTTAGATTCACACCTCTGCCTCTGCTGTAAAGCTTTGCCACTTGGTTAAGCCCTGAACTAACTGTTGCAGCAGGGTCTGGGGGAATTTTTAAACCTATGCATGGAGGTTTTGTAATGCTTGAAAGGACATGGGGCTTTTGGGCTTGGAATTTGGACTCTACTCACCTTGGTGTCCTCAGCACACTGGAGAGGCAGCAGTCCCAGGGCAGGGGTGATGGGGTAACAGTTTTTCCAGCCACTGAAGAAGTGGCATTGACATGCTGGTCCCAGCCTGAAAGGCAAGGGATTAGGAAGTGGGATTGCAGGAGCGTGGTGGGAATTACGGGCTTGGGAGGAGGTGGAAGGCAGATGAAAGTGCAACACCAATCTTTTTTTCTTCTCTTTTTTTTTAATTAGAAAACCTGTGTATCCCCTTTTTAACTAGGTCTGGCATCAGTTGAGGCCTATAGCTATAAAACCAATGAGTGGTTTTTTGTGGCTCCCATGAACACAAGAAGAAGCAGTGTTGGAGTTGGAGTTGTGGAGGGTAAGAAAATCAGCAGCCATTTATATCAAGCAAATGTTACTGTGTCAAACAGAAGCCTGAATGGTTAAGTGCAGTAGGAGGGAATGGCAAGAACTGTTTCCTAGACCAGTTGGGAAAGATTGATTTTATATGATGTCATTGCTGCAACTTTTTCCATTCTCCTCTTTATCTTGGTGAAAAATCATGTGTAGCTTTCCAAGAGCCTCAAACCTGTATCAGACCAGCCCCTGCCTCCTGTGAATGCAATTGGGTGTGTGCAGGTTCCTTGGAATCCAGATTCTTCCTGGGCTGCTTGTGGCTGGTGACAGGCAGTGCTGCTGTGCAGTGGGTGCCGTTGCTGCCGGCAGACGCTGTGTGGATGGAATGCCCATCACGGAAAATCTGCTCGGCCAGAGAAACAGGAACGGAGTTTGTCCCACAGCCCCAGGCTGCTGGTTTGGCAGGAATACTAAAACCTGTGTTTATTGACATCAGGCACAGCTCTGCTGTGGTTCCTAAATGAGCAGGGGCTGAGGATAGCAGCGGCTGGTGCTGCAGCAGCTCGGAGCGAGGTGGGAGGCCTGGGAGGATGGTGGCAGCTGCTCCGTGTCAGCACCAGACTTAAGGGAACTGGAACTGAGCAGCTTGGTTTGGATTCAGGAGAATGAAAAGTTTAAGTAGGAACCATTTCTTCCTTTATAAAATCTACTCTGAAGCAAGTGAAGGGCTTTATTTGAGCTTGTCTTTAGTGTGGTGTAGCACTTTCCAGTTAGTGCAGTGCAGAGCAGCTTTGGCACAAGCCTGATTATAAATCATATACATGCTTTACAGTGCTTGGCTTGACCTGTTTGAGTAGGAAATACTTGGAATATGTTAATGTACATGAAATGTGTTTATCTGAGGAGAAGAAGAAGAAGAAGAAGGGAGATAAAGTCAGAATAAATAGTGGTCATTAACTTAAAATTGTATATTTAAGAAGCACCTCCTTCAAAATTAGTGCATGCTTGGGAAGTGCTGGGCTGCTGTCAGTCATCAGAATTTGTTCAAGTGGCTTGAATACAGAAAAAATATTAAATATGGACCTGAGAGATGCATTTCTATGGACAAATTTTCTACTGGAGACTCATGAAATCCTTTTCCTTTGCTTTGTTTGAAAGCACGAATAAGTGTTGCATATGTTGGAGTCCATGATAAAAAGAATGAGGGCGTGTGATGGGTACAAGAGCTGATCGTACTGGTGTAGGGAACAAGCTGCAGCCCACAGCTGATCCACAGGGTTCATCTGAATGTGACAAAAATTGATCTGATGTCTGTGAATACTGAAAATACCTAATAATCGATGCCAGCCGGGGAAATTGATCTTGTCCTGCTTGGACTGGCACTCTTGCCTGATTCATTGACAAATACTAGGCAGGACCAACAGCACAAATAAGAGTTTGAAGTGTTCACAGAGACAGGAAGATGCAGAAAGAGGCCATGAGTGGGCCTGAGGGAGAAAGAAAAGAACCAGTCTGTTCTTGGAGCCTTGCAAGCATCCAGAAACAGGAGGATGCAAAAGCCTAATGCTGAAGATAACTGCTGGTGGGAGTCTTGTGCATGCAAAGAATTGCACAGCTCATTCATGGCCAGCCTCTGCTGTCATGGATTGAGAATTGATATTATTTCTAGGTTTTGTACAGAAATCTAGGTTAGAATTTTTCTACATATTTGTTGAGCTTTATTAATTGTTGTTTATTGTAGCATCTAGGAGACCTGGACTTGAACCAGAATGCCTTATGCTGGCTGCTTTAGTAAGAAGAATTCCTCTCTACCCAGAGCATTAACTGCCTAAATGCAAAACAAGCTGATAGGTGATACAGGGAGACAAGGGGAGAGGATCAGTCAGGTCTGGGAACAGAGGCCGTGGTAGGGCATCAGCCTTGTTTCCTGTATGATGCAGTCCCCTGATATCTGATTGTGCTTCCCTGGTCTCAGTAAGTGTGTGTTAATCAGCTTCCCTTGAGCTGAGGTAGGGAGGGTCGGATACCCCGGGAGACCCTCAGAACACGGTGTGTCCTGGGCTGTCATTTGTGGGCACGAGGGACCAGCCTGGCCTCTGCTGTGCCTGCAGCATCTCTGCGTTTGGATTTGGCCCAAGGTTTGCAAAATCAGATCTAGGTTTCTTTACAGGTATGATATTATTATAAGAGGCTATTTCATATTTATTGCTCACGCGATGCTGTAATTAATGCACAGTGACGGCCTTTGACAGCACACCTGAACGAGGGGAAACCATTCATCAGCAGAACACGCTTTGATGGTCCCTCTTCTCCTGGGCCAACAAGTAATTTGGAAAACTTTCTGGGCTGTTGACTTCTGATTAAGCTGTTGTGTTGTATTCTTGTGTTGCTGGCAGTTGAAGAGCTTTACAGTCACTCCTGTCTGTGAGTCCACTCCAGATGCCTTCGCTAGGCTTTTCCCCAGGCATCCCAGCAGGGTGAGGCGTGCCCTAGAGCCGCGCTCAGGCAGGATCTGTGCCCCGGCTGTGATTGTAACTCGAGCCATGGCTGTGTCTGTTCCAGGGAAGCTCTACGCCGTGGGGGGCTACGATGGAGCGTCGCGGCAGTGCCTTAGCACGGTGGAGCAGTACAACCCCGCCACCAACGAGTGGACCTACGTGGCCGACATGAGCACGCGGCGCAGCGGGGCAGGTACTGGCTCCCACGGCTGCTCAGGATGGGCACCACCTTCTCTGCTCACACACAGGAAGGAGAAGTGGGGTTTGGCACTGCTGGGCTTGCAAGTGCAACCTCTTATTTGCCTGCCTTCCCATGAGGGGTAAAAACGTAACGGCTTGGGAGCTCCCAGCAGCTCTCCTGACTTTGACAAAATCTGCCAAATTGAGATTGATTTCTGGATTAATGAAATAACGTTCGGTGTCTCTAAGTAGCCCTGCTAACAGATGCATCTCACTTATAAGCAAAGAGTTCTCTTTCCAAATCACCAGCTGCAGATACAGCTGGGCATGGGAAAGCCAAGCTGCACCTCCCTCTCCCCTATCATTGGGGGCTTTCAGATGGATTTTCATTTTGGATCTTCCTGCAAGCATCCAGTGGATCCTTTGCAATACAAACCACATCTGCATGTTGGGTGATGTGCAAGATAATCTCAGATTGTCCCTGCTAAGCTAGTTTTTAGTTTATTTTTTGATGGCAAGGGTTGGTGATCTGGAGGAGTAGAGGAAAGGACCTGTTGTAAAAGGATTGGATTCTAGTCTTGATGGTTTTTAATTTCTTACATGATCTTAGGCCAGGTAGTGACTTGTCTTCCCTATGACTGTTCCTCTCTGAAAGGGATAAGAGCTCTTATCTACTGCGTTTAAAATCATCTTCAGGTGAACAGGAGTTTGTCACTGTTGGTCCTAATGCTTGCTGCGAGTCCTCCCTAATGTTAAACTGTGCAGTTCCCACAGGCAGCCAAGCCTGGGGGCTGCTCTTTGGGGCTGAAATGACCCTGCAGGTTAAGCTGTAGTGGGAATTCCCTTTTGAGCTGGGCAGTCTGAGGCTGCTCTCTACACCCTGCCTTTCTTTCCTCACTCCAGTGTCTTTTCTGTAGCTCCAGGTGAGGCAAACATGGACACACTGTTGGTTTGAGTTCTCTTGAAGAGGTTTGTAGTATCTACTTGATGCTTAAACCGAACCCAGTGCTGCCTTCCAGGAGAGCAGAATGAGTATCTCCTATTGTTGGCAGTGTGTTGAAACAGCAAGAATTTTGTGCCTGTAGTGAGATGGATTTTAGTGAGTTGTGTTTGTTGGAAACACTCTGCTCTGAGTGCTGCTTTACAAATGTTTCTCCATGTGGCAAGTCCTTTGTTAGGAATGCTCATACTCCCCTGCCAAATTTCTTTGCAGTTTTCTGTTCCCCACCTGAAAGCTGAGCTCCTCAGGCTCTGGTTGTCCCCCAGATGCCCCTCCAGCAGGGACTGGGGGGAGCTGCCCAGTGCCACTGGGCACCGGCGGTGCTGCAGCACGATCTGCTGTACAGCTCCAGGAATGACACCGTGCTCGGCGCTGCCGTGCCCGTGCTGACATCTAGTGGGAGTGAGGACAGGTGTCCCCAGGTCCCTGGGGCCACCCTAATCCAGGCACTGGGGCTGTGGGGATGTGCAGGTGCTGCCCAGGTTTTGTAGAATCGTAAAATATTTTAGATTGGAAAAGACCTTTAAGATCACCAGGCCCAACCATTAATGCAGCACTGCCATGTTCACTGCTAAACCAGGTTCCCAAGTGCCACATCTGCACATTTTTTGAACACTCCCAGGGTTTGCTGGACCAGCTGGGGGGTTCCCTTCCCCTCCTGGCAGGGATGTCCTGTCCCTGTGTGCCCTGTCTGTCTCACTGCACGAGGAGGCAGTTTCATGTGAAAAAGCTTGAGAGTGTTTCTGACTCTTTTACTCTCTTACTTGTTTAAATCAGTTTACTAATTAAATTTTATTTTTTACAAGTATAAAATTTTTATTAACAGCTGAATGTAATTGAATGCAAAGGTGCTGCACACCCAGGCTGCTGGGCTCAGATGCAGATGAGTGACTTTCCATTTTCCAGTGAACTGGGACTCACCTGGTACAGCTCAGGAGCCAGGACACACACTTGGATGTGTTCTGCTCATCCCAAGTCATGCACATTGGAGTACTTCAACCAGACTGAGGATGTGGCCCAGTAAGGTGGATATTTATGGCAGTTAGAGAGTAATTATCTGTTTGCCAGAGGTGAACCATGAATCCCAGTGTCATACTAGGATTTCAGCACCTCTTGGTACAGTGAGAGATGGCTGGCCAAAACCAAACCCAGCAGTAGGAAGCTAAGATAATCTGGAGAAGGGAGAGGTGACACTGGTAGACCTGTCTCCACATGGGGGTGTCCCTGATGGAGCTGCTGAGCCTGGGTGGTGCCTGTTCTCTGGCTCAGCAGCTGTTCCTGTTCTCTCCTTTCCTAAACAGCAAAGATCCTTGCACAGGGACCAAGTTGAAAACCTGCTGGTGTCAGGCTGGCAGGGCCCCTCTCCTCTCTGCACACTGGTTAATGCCCATGGTTGAAATGATGTGATTCAGATCTGTTTCTGTTTTACTAACATCCCACCTTGTTAATTTTAATAGAGGCCTTTGAACCAATTAACGAAGATATGTTGCTGGAAGTTTTAACTCTCATGGATTGGTGAACATTTTAATTAATTCATTTACTTAATATTAGGCAGAATTAGCTTTAAGATCCCTGTCATTCCCAGAGATTCAGCCAGGGGCCTTCAAAAATGGCTGAGAAGGTGGCATTGGAGGCAGCTTGTCTGTGCCATGTGCTGCCAGGATTTGGGGGTGGGAGTGGGAGGAGAGGAACCAAGTGGCAGCTTCAAGAACTGGAGCCGTAAGTTGTTGAGGAGAGGAAGATCATCCAAGCAATGAAGTCATGTGTCACAATGGCAGCAGGAAAAACAAAAATAGAAGTCCTGAAAGGGAGAATCAGGCTAAAAGCAGAGGGTCCCATGGCAGAAAATATCAGGCAGATGGAAGCAAGGTAGGGTGGGAGGCAGAGAGCAAGTCAGTCCAAAGAGATGGGATAAAGGCAGAGGAATGTCATGGGACTGGACTGCTGGTCTTGGATAGCCTGACAGCTTCCTAAGAGGGGACATCTGCCAGGCATTACTGTGCAGGTTGCTGTAGTGCCACGGGGTGGGTGGGTGCAGAGTTGACCATGTGCCTGGTGGTGTTGGTGCACGTGTGGCCCATGTTTTTGGAAGTGCCTTGAAGAGGCCAAGGCCATGCCCAGTAGAAGAACCAGGGACGTGCAGCCCTGTCCCCGTGCCGTGGCTGACCTGGCTGTGCTCGGCAGGTGTCGGTGTGCTCAGCGGGCTGCTCTACGCCACCGGGGGCCACGACGGGCCCTTGGTGAGGAAGAGTGTGGAAGTCTACGACCCAGGGACAAACACCTGGAAGCAAGTAGCAGACATGAATATGTGTAGAAGAAATGCAGGTAACCACGATAAGCCTTTATGTGGTGGTTGGCTCAGTTGTGGTGTGTGGTTTTTAATGCATTTCGTGTGCTCGTGGTGTATGTGATCAGTGTTGTAAGTGATAAAAATGGGAGATGAGGGATCTGCTTGGGAGTGAATCGGAATGTGGCAGCAGCGTGCTGTGGGGGATGAGTTAGCCCATGCCTCACCATCTGTGCTCTGCTTTGAGGTGTGTGTGCGGTGAATGGTCTCCTCTACGTGGTGGGAGGCGATGATGGTTCCTGCAATTTGGCCTCGGTGGAATACTACAACCCCAGCACAGACAAGTGGACGTTGTTGCCAACCAGCATGAGCACAGGGAGGAGTTACGCAGGTAAACAGGCAGTGGGAGAGTGGGCAGCAGTGGGGTCATCCATAAACTTGAGGGCTGTGCCCCCCGAAGCTTTAATCTTACTTTTTTGTAAGTTTTATGTTGATTTCAGTAGAAGAAACTTTCACAGAAGTGGTAGACACCTCCCTCGTTGCTGGCCTTTGGCTTTGCAGGATAATTGTAGCCAGGTGGCAACCCAGGAGCTGCTCCTACAATAACTGTGTCTGTCTGTTCTTGCAACAGGTGTGGCTGTGATTCACAAACCCTTGTGACACACGATCAAGCCAATGTGAGGAGCAGAAGTGAAGTGGATCCAGCTAGGTGGTGTTGGGAAGACGACTGACCTCCGACTTGACCCATCTCATTGCTGTTAATGTCTTAGCATGACAAGTGATACGTTGCAAGCATCGTCCACTCTGCAGTGGATTGCACAGCCGAGTGAAGATCCCTCTGGGGACATGCTCCATGCTAGACACGAGGTGTTGCTTGTTGTCTGTGGTGCAATCAACTGTTCTTCTCGATGGCATGTGTCCTGAGATAAACACTGTGCTTGGACTGCAGGCACGGAATTTCTTGTGTGAAACTAAACTGCTACGTTTGGGCATGTGAGTAAAAACTAACGTTTCTGGATTTCTTCCCTACTGATGCTCCGTGCACATTGTTGGTTGAACTACTTACTCACTGTGCCTGGAGGGTGGACTTTAATGCTGGCAGTGGAAACTTCTGAGTTCCAACAGAGAAAAACAGCAGAAATGGACTGGAACAGGGTGGTCTGGCTCGAGTGTGACGCTGTCTCAGTCATACGTTTGTACATGCCACTGGACTGCTGTATGTATCCCTGAAATGCTTGTGGAAATAAACACCATGTGGTTTTTCTACTTGCCATGGATGCTGTGTGCTGTGCGTGACGGGACCTGCTGGGCAGTGCCTTCCCCGGGGCTGAAGTCCCAGCACCTGAGCCACACAAAACTTCACAGCCCCCCACAACACATGCTGCTCCCACAGGGTTTATTGCTCCTGTGAAACAAATGTTGCTTGAATAGAAAATGTTCCCAACCCACACCTTTCAGCTGTGCTGAAAGCTTCAGTTCTAGCTCTGTCCAGCATCTCAATGCCATTTCATAGCAGAGCATTTAGATGTTAAAAAATACCTTATGGTGCCATTAATGTAGAGACATTCCATACAGCGAGAGCCCTCTGTCACCCAAGCAGGGATTAATGAGCCAAGTAAAATACCTGCAGTGTTTTAATGCTTCCAGAGCATGGAGATTAACTAATCACTGTCACTGTAATTGCTATTTTAGTCTTGCCCTTACTGAAAGCATTCCTCTATTAGTATGAACTCATAAGATTATTCAAAACAGACAAATCTAGATCCAGATGTAAGGGACCTGTCTTGCTTATATACCAAATTCTTAAAGTTTTCTGTTTAAGAAGACGTTTGACTTTAAAATACCTTTTTGTGTCTCCCTGTGAGCTCTGACATGCTTCTGCATACAGGGGTGAGCTCCCAGAAGCTCCCCAGCTAAAGGGAACTAGTGAAGAAAAATATTTTCTCTACTCTTTTTCTTGTTGTTTGTTTTTTTTGGTTTTTTTTCTTGTTTTCCCCTTGTAGATCAGCTGAGGCTTTTTGTTGTGGGCAGCTGACCAGTGTTGTTATGCTGGTTTCTGTCTCCATAGATCTGCTCTGTGTGACCTTTGACAGTAGAAGAGAAAAATACTTAAAAATTTATTTCGGAGGGATCTAAGCTACATCATCTTGTGCTGCTTTTGTAGAGGAGTGGGTTACTTCCATAAATATGTAGTCTTTGGTGTTTGAGTTGACACAGTCCTTGAAAGATGGGTACCTGTTCACTGTGGGGGAAACAGCCCCAGCCTGTGCTGTGTCACTGCCCTGCAGAGGGGCTGGCCTTCATGGGCAATGTGAGGTAGCTCCCACTCCTCTTTGGATGTTCTTGCTTTTACAAACAAGGGCAAAATGTCTAAAGAAAAGCCATTACTACTCTTTATGTCTACCCTTTCACTGTATGTGAGCTCAGAGGTCTTGAAAATAGTAATTAAAAACAAAAAAAAATTAGTCTTTTCCATAATACCCTTTAAACCTTTTGCTTGGTGTTTTACAATCTGCAGCGAAACGTGCCAAAAATAGTGTGACATGCTGCTCTCCTGTGAGGTGTTGCTTATTGTAAAAGCCATTGAGGCTGCTAGGAATGTATCCCAGCAGGAATGTATCCCAGTAGGAATGTTTCCCTGACTGCAGCTGCCTTTGGATCAGAGTCCTGATACGCACCTTTATGGTGGCTAAAGGAAGGTGTTGAGGCCTCAGCTGGGACAGACTCAAATTCACTGGCCCAAAAGGTGGTTCCCCTCCATTCAGCCTGGAAATGAAGGATAAAATGGGACAGGCAAAGTGTTTCAGTCCGAGGTAGCATCTCTGTTAGGGTGAGGTGACTGGACAAGGCTGGACAAGCATTTGGGCACACGTGGCCCTTGTTAGGTCTGGTATAGACATAAAGCTAAATAAACTCCTCTATAAGCTACTGTACAGCACAACTACAGCTCAACTGTTGGGAACAGTTCCCAGCCAACATTCTCACACCTCTGGCTTCACTGGAGTAAAGCCAAATATCATCCAGAGATGAGTTTATATGGGCTGGAGATAAAAATTGGTAGGTACTGCTAGAGAGGTGCAAGGTTGCAATTCGCTGTGTTTGTCAGATGTGAAAAATGGGCATATCTGGAGGTGGGATAATTATATCCCCTGCCATCTGTCTATCCATGAACCCCCCTTGCTCATAAGGAAAACAGGTTTTGGTGGTTCTCTGCTCTTGTAAAATGGCATTTCTGCCCAGTGCTGCCCAGAGCTGTGGCTTGCTGGACAGGGCTAGGACTCATAGCCCTTGCCAGGGACGAGTGATGCTGTTCCCAGCTGCAGCCAGTTCTCCTCGATGGCAGGTGACACGTTTCTCCCCTTCCTTCTCAAACGTTGCAGTGTTATGCAAGTCAAGTGACCTCGTTTTCCAGCTATGCAATACGAACAAGCGTAACATGTGATGAACCAGCTGTACTCCCCCAACCCCAAAAATGCTTTTGGAATTTGTCTTTGGTGTGTGGTTTCGTGTTTGTATTGTTCATTCTGAGCACCTGAGCCAGATCCTTTACAGATTGCCTTTTTCTAGGACTGAAAACGTAGCATTAGCACTAACAAATTTTACTGTAAATATTTTTATAAGACAATTTAAATAATTTTTGAATTGCTTTTTATGGTCTTCAATGACACTTCTGTTAAATTCTGAATCTAATCCGTGCACTCCAGTGCGGTTTTTGCTGGCTGTGGTGTAGGTGTGACTCTATGTTCTCTGCACAAGAAATGCCATGTTGTAAGAAAGACCTGGGATAGCTCTTGTGTTGGTTTTAATGTTAGAAGGACAGCACTGGGCTCCACATTATGAGATAAATTCAAACCCATTACCTCAGTCACCAGTAGGCTCTTAGATTATTGGTTATTTTCCAACAATTTTGATACCCTGATTTAATTTTCTTGTGCCATGAGTTTGGTTCCTGGGTAGTTTGGGGGACAAGCTGTCACTTGGTGGTTCTGTTTCTTGGCTCCTGCATGAGAAGACAGAAATACTCTGCCCACAACAGTCTGAGCACAATCCCTCAGGTTGCCAAAATCAGACAAATTATTGCAGGAGTTTTAGTAAAAGCTTTACAGACTGAACCCGGGCCTCTTGCTCATGTTGGTCCTTTGTGAATACGAACATTTTCTTCAGCTCCTTCTGTTGTAATCTCTTTTTGGGGTCACCCTGTGCTTGACCCCCTGTGGGACTCTGGCCTTGGGTTTCCCAAAGGGGGCTTTGCTCTTGCAGAAAAGCACCCCAGGATGAGCCCCAAACCCAACATCATCTTGTGTGGCGCACACCCTGCTGGGGTTGCACTGCAGGGCAGATTTGCCTCAAGCAATCTGTTGTTTAAACAAGTTTGAATAAAGTCCATCTTTTCCCTTGGTGCCTAATAGATAAATTGGGGTGACTAAAACCAATTTTCAGTTCATTCAGTTTATCCAAACAATGTCTTTTTATGGCTGTGTACAACAAGTAATTACCATAAGTACACTTGGCAGCGTTTGCACGTTACCACTATGAAAGCTAATACTGTTCTCTGGTTTGCATTGTTTGGAGACCAAAATCCTTAATCTGCAGCGAGGTGTGATGCCTATTCATCAAGCCAGCGTGATGGCTCAACAGATAAATGCTATTTGTCAAGCTAATGTGATGGTTCAACAGATCAATGCAGCTCAGACTTAACCTTTGGGATTCATTATTAATATATTATCAAAGCAGTTGCCCCCTTTGCCCACATCATGCCCAAAAATCACTTTCATGTGATCATAATTTGTTGCTCAAAGCTGCAGTGTTTGGGAGTGTGCTAGACATTATGGTCTGAATATGGGCTCATTCAGTTTTTTTCATCTGCCCTCATCTTTGTTTATGGGTTTATAAATTATTTTCCTCTACAGTGACAATAAATAAATATTGATAGTTTTAATTTGTATATTTTATGTATAAAAAGACCCTTAAGGGTAATGAATGATTGTGAAATAATTTACCTGGGTGTGAAATTTTTTGGTTTTGTAAACCAGACTTTGTTGGTTCAGTAGCTGACAGTATACTGTAACAAGTTGGTTGACTGTTTAAGCTCATTTTTTAAATTAAAGATTTTTTTTGCATGAGTGTGGAGGACAAAGGACTTTGCAAAGTAATTCTCTTGACAGCTGTCTTGTCCAGTGCGACGAACGACTCAAGAAACATTCTTCACTGGCATATTTATATTATGAAAGAAAATCACACTGTAGTTCCCCATCATTTAATTTGAATAAAAACTGCACTAATGAAACTTTTCTGGGTCTGTTTTGACTTCGTTGGCTTCTGACAATGAGGAACAATCTCCTCACTCCACATGGCTTTATTTTCCCCCTCTTTAATTACAGCAGGCACCAACCCTGGGGTTTCTCTGCCCCTTGGTGTGGGGTAGTGGCACTCACACGTGCTGATGCTGAGATGTTTCCCTGATGCCATGCTCTGATGCTCTCCTAGACTCTGCTCTGCTCCTTTTCCAAGGGAAGTTAAAAGCATTTCTTCTGGGGATGAGAAAGCCCTTGGTTCAGGGCGTCGTTGGCAGAAGACAGAACCTTTTGTGAATGCAGTGTGAAGAGAGAAAACATGAAAAATTAGAGTTTAGCACCTAGGGCTCAATATTTCTTAATAACACCATAAAGTAACACGTTATCCAAGTGTGCCGGTTTGGACACAAATCCAGGAGGCAACAACCCCAGAGGGGTGTCTCTCTCTCTCTCTCTCTCCTGCCTGCCAGGCAAGCAGGCCCTGGCAGCACCTCCCCCACGGGTTCGGGAAAATAATTTCTCGAGTGAAAGTGAAAAAAACCTATTTATTTAACAAGCAGAGTCCCCTGCTGTCACAGGGCAAAAAAGGATATTGAAACCCCCTCCCCTGCCCCCTAAAAGAGGACTATGGATTTTAGAGTTCTTTCTGTAGGTAAAACCTGCGGTCCTGAGCTGGGCCGGGCCAGGCAGGGGCGGACGATCCCCCTTGGAGGGTCCCGCTGAGCAGGTCCGGAGATGGGAGCTGGTCTCAGATGAAAAGCAAGCCAAAAGCAATCCAAAAAGGAAAAGAAGCCGCTGAGGCAGATCACAGCCCCTTCTCCGCTGAAAGCCAGAGAGACTAGAGAGCAAAAGTCCTCTCACCTACAAAAGTTGTCAGAACTGGGAGAGAAAAGAATGCAAAACATTCTAGTTGCAAGGTCAAGCTAGCCGCTTTGAAGAGTTCTCTCGGCTTCTCTCTCCCCCCGTTGCAATTTAAAGGTACACTAGAAATGAAGCAGGTGATGGGGAATACAGCATTGTCATAGAATCACCCCAAGACACCAAGTCACCCAACTAATTTTGCCTTACGCTCACAAAACATCTCACTGAGCTCTCTGGTTTTCCAGAAATGCTCCTTGTGCCTCCCTTATCTGTGAGTACCAATGTACGGCATCAAACTTACCATGTGGGTTCCTGAAATTTAATTACCTGGCACACAGATAATGAATGACTTATTGTGGGTAGCTCTGTGCAGCTGGGGGACTTTGCAATTATTTCTCATCTCATTTCAAAATGACTTTTCTCTTGCACAGCTGGCTCCTTTTATTCATGTTTAAACTGATAAATCCATAAATCTATGAACCTGCAACTAAAGAAAAGCCTTGGCAATCCAGGGAGAAATCTCACTACCTTGATTTTGCTGCCTGATTTTTTTTCTGCTATTACTGTTTCTTTTTGCATCTTATATTTTCACCTTTTGGCATGTTTTCCACCCCACATTTCACCCTTGACAAGGCAGAAACTGTATAGCAGTAGCTGCCACCTTGCCTCATTCACCTGGGAAGGGTAAGTACCTTTGCAGTGAGGAAAGGGGAAAGCAGAAAGGAGAGGAAAGAAAGTACGGGGAAAACTCACCCAGCGGGGTTACAAGGTCAGAAAAGCAGCTCCTCTCTTTGTGGTTGGGTATCCCACGTTGGAAGAATCCAGGGTGAGGTGTGCCTCTTCTGCAGCAGAGATGTTGTATGATTTGGTACCTGAGTCATCCGGAACCAGAATCAAAGGTGGGGCAGGAAACAACCTCAGCTATGGAAACTTCAACACCTGGTCAAAGATGAACCTGTTTGTTTGTAGGCCCAAAGGAATAAATAAGGCCAAAGGGGAATTCCATGTGTCCCTGTGCCCTGAGCTGCAGTGGTGATGTGAGCTCAAGAGGGGACATGGCTGTGGAGGGTTCAGATGGCAAAACTGCCTCTGCTCTGGCTGGAATCTTGCTCTTTGGCTGTGCTGAGGGTGCTGTGTGATGGCAGAGAATAACTGCAGTTAAAAAATAGCAAAATCTGTTGGATAACTTTGAAAAAGCCTCTAGGAGGCAAAGGACCACTAAGAAACATTGCTAAGAATCACCCAGGGTTCCTAAAGCATCCCACAGTTGCTCAGTGACTGATGATATTGCCTCACAGAATGTTATTCTGCACTGTAAACAAGCACAAAATCACTTAACTACTCAGTGACACGAAATATTCCAAGAAATTTGCCAAAGTGATTAATGTTAACGTTCTTGTTCAGCAAATTGAATGAGATTTAATTGGCACAGCTGCTGAAACTCAATGCATTTGATTTGGCCTTGATTTACAAAATATGTTATCATGAGCCTCCTCCTTTCACTGCAAACCTCCACAGCCTCTAAGCATATTGCTCAATGAATTACTGGTCTTAAATGTTAGAGGTTTTTTTCCTCCACTCCGTAAAACTTCTAAAAGGGCCCTTTAAAGTACATATGCCTGTCCCAAAGGATCTGTTCTTTCCTAACCACAAGAGGTTTAAGTGTTACTTTTCAATGTTTTTCTTATACTTCGTTACTTTATACTCTTTCCACAATATGTTCTCACTTATTATTCTTAAAATCCCCCTTGCCTCTGACTTTGGATAGACAAAATGCTGCAGGATATGTGGTGCACCATGGTCCAGTCTCAACCCATGGACAACCTAAGCAAAAGGAGGTTTTAAAAACCTGCAAGAGCAGGGCATTATGTCTCAAAAATCAGTCGAGTTACTTTTTAGATAAGCTGTTTTTAATAGCTGTATCTTGAACACGAAACATGCTTCTGTTTGTGAAAGCATATGTGATATTTGGAATAGCTTGGCTTATCTAACACAAAATTAAACTGATATCTTTACATTCTCTGTTAAAGAAAAAAAAAAAGGTGGGAAGCCAGGGGGAAGCAAGTTACTTAAAGCAGGAGCACCTGCTTGATGACTTAACCTTAATTGTGATCAATTGGTTGAAGTACAGGAGTTGGCTGCCTCACTTGTACCCATCCCTTCACCCTCTCCCCAGGCAGCCCACGCAGGGAAGCTTTGATCCCTCTTCTGGATTGTCTGCTGCTTTTCCTTTGCAAGAAATGCCTTTATGTGCCCAGTTGGTCCCAAAAAACTTGTCCCACCAGGTGCAAACAGGGACTGGTTTCTGTGAAAGCTGCTGTGGTGGAAGACATGGAAAACTGTGTTGACTGTGAGGGGGATTTACCAGAGCAGGTTCCAGAGGACATTGTACTCCTGTGGCCAGAGGAGAGGGGGAGCTGCAGGACAAGAGGTGGGCNCCCTCTGGCCAGAGGAAAGGGGGAATGAGCCAGGGTGGAGCTGCAGGACAAGAGGTGGGCACGAAGAAGTGGGAGCTCTCAGCCCGGGTGTCCCACGCGGGGCTCACTTGGGCTGAGGTGGCTGCAGCCACTGGGGCATTTGGCAGGTGGTGGTGGTGATACCTCAGGATTTTAGCTTTTATATTGTCATGTATTTGTAATCCTGCAATTCTTTAGTGTATAACTCTGAGCTCCATACAGAGTGTTAGCAACTGCTTTTCCCATTTTGGTCAGACACAACAATTCCTCTCTAGGCCTGAGAATCAAGGACACCTCACTCTTTCAGGCCCCAAAAAATCTAAACAAAAGTGAGTTGGGGGGGAGCAAACTAGGAGAATGGGACTGCACTGCCTGAAGCTGTAATTGGACAAGTAACCTCTGATATGCATATGGACAAAACTTATATCTGTCCCAAAAACATGTGACTGTCGTCCATCTTGGGTGTAGTCTCTGCGAGACTCCTGCACTGCCCAAGGTGTACCCTGTGAAGGCCTTTCAATAAATCCCTACCCTTTATCCTTTAACTCTTGTCTAGCTTCTGTTCCAGGTCAGCCTCTACAAGGCATCAGTGGCATCTGTGCCAGATCACAGTGAATTCTTGTGTTCTCTGTGCTTCCTCTCTGCATCCCTAATGCTTATACTGTAAGAAGAAAAATTCTGGGATCCCTCCCTTAAGTGTAGGGGATGTTTTCCTAGAAGGAGATGATGCATTGAGGACACAGCACCACAGACTTTCTCTTGGCTTCACCTGTGCTTGGAGATGGTTACTTGCTTGAAAAGTTGTTCTACATTTAGCGAGTTCCAGCATTTATTATGTTTGTTTATGGCAAAATACTGCAGCCTCAGGTGCTGACTGAAGGAAGGTGATGCTCCCTACTGCAATCCTGCTGGCAGTGGGGTGCCCTGAGGGGCTGGATGCAGTCAAGGTGAGGGGCTGAGGGATGCAGGTTCAGGTGGGAGTCCTGGTTTGGCTCCCCCAGGCTGTCTCAGCAAGGGTGATCTATCAGTGCCATCAGCCTGTGTGCTGATCCAGGGCTTCTGAGGAGTACGTGGTCCTGGGTGATACATCAAGGGCTAGCTCTCTTTGATTCCTTTCCAGGATGTTATTTATTATGATTTTTTTTCTTTTTTTCTTTCACACTTCAGCACTTTCCCTTTGTCCCCTGTGTGTGCACAGTGTCAATGACAACCAGCCCTGCAGCTGGTGTCCCCCATGCTGGTGACAAAGGGGACTCAAGGAATGTCCCTGATCACAAATGTCTCCTCAGCTGCTGCAGCTCAGGGGACAAGTGTCAGTCTAAAGGGTGGTGCACAGCCACGAAGAAAGATCCTGTCTTCACAGAAGGGTCTACTGAGACACAAGAGATTTATCAGGTTGTCATTTGTGAAGGGGTGAGAGGGAAGATAATTCCCATCTGGGTTGTGAAAAATGCCTCTTATCTGAAGACAAACTAATTTTTTTTTTTCTAGACTGAAGGTGGCATTGAGCTTTAAAAGCTAAAAAAGTATGTAGGTATTTTAAGCTTGCTTAGGAAACAGCTGCAAATCCTCATCCCCAAGGAGATCTGAATTTGGGTAAAGGGAACTGATTTTTTTAGTGCTACGTGCAAGCGAAAGACAATTCACTTATTGAAGTGAGGTTCCTCTCAAAAAAACATGAGGAATCACTCAGCTTCCAGTGTCCTGTCCTGGGGAAATTTTGGTGTCTGTCACAGCGCTTTTAACATTGTGACTGTGGTCAAAACAACTTCTCTTCTGCAGCATCTGCCTAAGAATAATTAACCCAAATTAACGCCTCTCTGTTTTCTGTGTGTTTTATCATATCTGCTTGCTACGTTTGATAGCTAATATGGCAAACAGTTTTTTCAGAAAAATGGAATTAGAAAGTCCTAAAAATGTATGTTAGAAAATAGTATCAGCTTTCTCCAGACTCAAGTAGCAGATATAAAAGATTTCTTTCTGCCCCAGCAGGTGCTTATCTGGTGATAATTCAGGTTTTGCCAGGTGTGTGGCTGGAGATATTAGATATCATCAGACACCTTCCCCATGAGATTCCCTATGTGTTTTATTATAATGCCTATGTAAATTTTCCCCCCTTTATCTAGTTAATTCTGCAGTTTCAAACACATGCAGCAATTTGAGTCAGCGCGGGGTAAATGTCTGTTTTCTCTGGTGCTGGCAGGGTGCAATCATCCCCAGGCTGTGGGAGCAATCACTCCAGCAAAATCTCTTTGAATTAGTGGCAGTGGGAGCAAAGAGGATAAGGAACCCGATGGGATTTGGCTCACGTTGTGCCGTACAGAGCACTGGACTCTGGGGGTCAGCACAGCCAAATAAATGAGCATGAGCCTGGCTAGCAAGAGCCTTTTGTGATTAAGGCTGGCTTCCTGAAAACAGTATTTGGGGGAAAAAAAAATAAACATTTTCTTCTCAAGCTGTGGAATTTCATGATTCCAGCACCTGTGTCATATTTTGCATATAGATTGGGATGAAAACGACTGTGACACAAATCCTCCCTGCTCTGTTCTTCAGAGTCATCATATCTGAGCCTCACATTTGATGGCACACATTAAAAATAAGCTGCAGACAAGAAGTTGGGGTTTCAAGGGGTGTTTCTTTTAAGCCATGTACTTTGTCATCTCCTTACTAGTAGGAGGTGCCTGAAGCTGCAGTGAGCTGAGCAACAGCTGGTGTGTGGGGGAGCCTTTAAATTGATTTTAGGGGCAAAACCTGTGCACTTGGAGTTGCAGTCTTAATTAAGCCTTAATATTGGCTGCCTGTGAGCTCTCAGGGGTGTCATGAACTGTTTTGTGACCTGAACTGTGTGAAAGTCACTGAGGGGATGGAGCATGTCCAGAGAAGGGCAGAGGAAGGGTCTGGAGCACAAGTTTGATGAGGAGCAGGTGAGGGAGCTGGGGGGGCTCAGCCTGGAGAAAAGGAGGCTCAGGGGAGACCTTCTGGCTCCCCACAACTCCCTGACAGGAGGGGGCAGCCAGGTGGGGGTCGGGCTCTACTCCCAGGGAGCAGCGACAGGATGAGAGGAAACGGCCTCCAGCTGTGCCAGGGAAGGTTTAGATTGGATATCAGAGAAGATTTCTTTAAGGAAAAGACTGTCCAGGCACAGGCTGTCCAGGGCTGTGGTGGAGTCACTACCCCTAGAGGGATTTAGAGGACATGCAGATGTGGCACTTGGGGACATGGTGTAGTGGTGGCCTTGAGAGTGCTGGGGTAACAGTTGGACGTGATGATCTTGGAGGGCTTTTTCAACCTAAACCATGTTATGATTTACCCCACTTCACAGTCTGATTCTCTGCTAATTCTAATCCCCTCAAGAAACTCAAAGTAGAAATCATCCCTTACTGATGGAGAAAAAAAGAGGGAGGTTTAGGATCCCTCTCCAGTTGAGACATGCCAAGGATGCCTGGGAGAAATTTGGCCTTTTGCCTCCCATATAGTGATTGAATCCTGCCAAAGTTGCTGATCCTTGGGTGCAGGGGACAAGGAAGGATGAGTGGATGCTGCTCTCCAACAGCTGAATTCTGGGATTCAAATCTAATGGAAACAACATTTAAATTTCAAGTCTCAATGACATTACCTTTACCTACAAGCTACTCAGCTCTGTAAGTAGCATTTAGTAATTTCTGGATATTTGAGAGTATGATTTTGTTGATCAGGTACAGGTGGTTGCAGGGCAAACAATTACTCTTGGTAGAAATCAGAGCCCCTTATTTGTTTCACTCTTCCTCCTACCTCAAGGGCTTTTTCATTTGAAACTCATAAAATAAGGCCCCAGAGGTTATTAGCATCTCTTTTCTATCACAGCCCAGAAGTGGGCACTGCTAGGAAGGCACTGATTGCCTGTGCTGTCACTGGCTTGCTGATGAACCAGAAAAGCTTCTATTAGTTTATGGAAATGAGATTTAGACTTACACAAAAGCTTGACACCATGCCATGTTTTTAATTAGTTTTTTTTGAAAAGATACGTGAGATGAGACACGCATATGCCACTGGTTCTTAATGTGGCTGTTAAGGAGCAGGTCCTTGGTTCTGAAATCTGTGTCCTTTTGCAGTGATCTCATTTTATAATTACTATTTAAACAAATCAGGCAGATTCTTCTAATTCTGCCCTTTCTAGAAAATACCTTTTCACTTGGCCTGTTTCTTTCGATGAGAGATTATCTGGATTTGTTCACAAGCAAATGTAAAAGCAACAGGTAAAATCAAGATCAGTTACTTGACTATTAGTACTGCTAGTTTTAGTACTAATTGAGCCCTTTCAATTAAGTATTTTTTCCTTGAAATTTTTAATCTTATGATGCTACAACTGATTCCCCAAATCTTGTGATTTATGCATAGGATTATTAGTGGAACCTGGTCCCATTGTGGCTTCTTGAGGGACTGGTCAACATTTTGAAGACTTTTTTTTCTTTTTTGTCAGGAAGCAGCTTTACATAGGCAAGAAAACGTGGAAAAAGTGTCACTTGCTTCATTGTCTGATCACCTTAAAATATCCCCTGAACTGTTCAGGTTCAGATTTTGACAGATTAACAGATGACAGTTTGTTTCATCACCTTTGGTAAATCCAGCTTTAATTAACTGATGTTTTAATGGTTCCTAAGTGGTCACAGGCTTCAGTATAACTGAATTTAATTTAATTTGTTGGGCATGATTCTGCACTGGGGAAGTCCAGAGCCAAGCCTGTGTTCTCATCCCTGCTGTAGCAGTGCCAGCCCACAATCCATCACTCACAAGTGTCATTAAGAGCTGGTTCAGAGCCCAGCTAAAAGCTGGGCAGGGATAGCAGGAGGCTTCACAAGCTCTCCATGTGACTGCAAATTTGTAAATAACTGGGAGGTTGGAATGATTTATTTATTTATTTTAAAGAAAAGGCACATCCCTGTAGGAGCCGTGCCTGGATGTCACCTGGAGGTGTCCTTGCTGTGGCACTGAGGACTCCTGCACACCAGCACAGCTCACTCCTCCCTAACTCACTCAAACACTGACCCCAGCCAGCCACGAGAAACCTCCCAAAGACACCAAGAAAATGCTGGTTTGTAACACAGCAGATGTCTGAGCTTGGCTTTTTAAAAGGATCTGGAGGAAAACCACAACCCAATGGACACCTTTGAATTGCCAGATCCGTGCGATGTTGTGGAGATACCGATACTGAATTCTGCCTTTCGCAGAATTCAATATTTGAACAATCTTTGTTCTTTAAACCAGGTATTATAAACTTAGAATAATAACCATCTCTCTTTCGTCAAATGTATTTTTCCATCCTGTATCTGGGCTCCAGAGTCCAGAGAGACACTTCACCTTCTCTTCTCATGCAACTCATATTTGTCCTGTCGAATGAAGCTGTCTGCAGCTTCAAGTCCACAGAGATGTGCAGAGCATAAGCTGTACAAATGTTAGCACTCGAGTCTGAAGGCCTCTATTAAATTGGCCTACCTATATTTGCATGTGTATTCACTCAATTCCTTTCTTTACCAAATATATTCAGCATGCCAGGGGAATGTTTCTCTGTTTTACCTGCTGGCAGGGCATCTGTATCACTTCCCATCTACAAGTAGTGTTGCATCAATCTCTACCTGTTGCCAAAGAGATTCATTTACGAAGAAGCTAAAATACTGTGTTTAGAACACAAAATTTAATTTAATAATCTAAATTTTTTAAAAAAATTGCTGTGCTTGATGCCTTAGCTGTTCTGGTCACCGTGCCTCTAGTTGGAACATGTACAGCTATTTTTGTAAGCCGTGTACTTGTTCTTCTCAGTGGTCACAGAGCACAGAAATGTTCTCTGTGGCAGTGATTTGGTTTGATGTGTTATGCTCCTTTTTGTTCTGATGGTGCTGTTTGGAAGCTTTGATAAAGCTGATACACATTGAGACTCTTCACTTTAACATTATGGAAGCTTTGATAAAGCTGATACACATTGAGACTCTTCACTTTAACATTATGGAAGCTTTGATAAAGCTGATACACATTGAGACTCTTCACTTTAACATTATAGTTCTTGAAGGGCATCAGGAAGGGTGTGGGAGGATGGGGGAATCTCATCAAAACCATGTTCTGCAAGCAGGTACTGCTCCGTGTTTTAAAGATAAATGGTGCAACATCCCATTTTACTCAATCACAGCTATAATGAATGGTAATTTGGTGATCTTACCCTCGAAGGGTTGGACAGACCATGCAAAGCCCTGGCTTTGCTGTGTCTGGGTTCATCACCTGTGCCACGTGGAGAGTTTCTCTGAGCTCATAACCTCGATGGCTGTTTCCGTCCTTCACTTCCCTCTGTCCGTCTGACTGATCTCCTGGCCACTTCCAAAGGGGTTTATTTAAAAAGGAATTGGAATACAGAGGAATTATGTACAACCTGGCAATGTAAGGCACTGCCAAGAATATGGAATAAACAAAGACGTGTTGCTTACAGAGCCCTGGCTAACAGGGGGATTAACAAACTCGGCTGCTCACAGAAGTGTTTCAGCCAGTGAAACTCTTACCCCAGGGGCCAAGAAACCCCTATGGCAGCACATCCCAATTTCTCCAGCCGAGCAGGAAAGAGGATGCTCACCCAGCCACCCTCTGGCAAAGCTCTTTCAGGGTCCATCTCAAGGCCATTCACTATGCTCAGCATGTACTGAAATTACAGTTAAATGAGTAATAATATTAATTTAATTTAACTATTACCTGAATATAGCAAGGATTTTAAGGAAAAATTAATTTCTTGATCTTCGTGGTGTAATATTGCTTCTGCAAACTCTTCAGCAGAGAATTTTTTTTTTTTTGAAAGTGAAAAAAAAAAAATACAAAACATTCTAATTACAAAATCAAACCAACCACTTTAAAAAGTTTTTTCAACTTCTCTCTCCCAGCAAGATTCTAAATATTGCTAAATGCTGCCTTTAACCACGCAATGTCTTAGCACACAGAGGATGAAATTAATGAATCTGATGATAATGAAGGTATAACAGAACAAGATGAGCGTTGTGCCTTGTGGTTAATAATCAAGTAATTCATGGGAGACTGCCTTTATAAGATTAAGATTTGTTTGATAACGTTGTGTGTTGGTTGTTCACGGCCTGGTTTTAGGTAGCGGGAGTCCACAGAGGTGGCTCCTGTGAGAAGCTGCTGGAAGCTTCCACCATGTCGGGTAGAGGCAATCCCTGATGGCTCTGAAGATGGACATGCTGCTGGCTCAATTAGAGAGGCTGGTAACACCTCTGCGATGACATAGTTAAGAAGAAAATCAAAACAAAATGGGCCACGTGCAGCTTTTTCTTCAAGGCAGAGAAGAAGAGGAGGTGAGAA
>VWPU01011291.1:0-46375 GCA_013398955.1 Callaeas wilsoni
TCTCTCAAACCGAGACATCAGTTAATTTTTTTAAACAAGTGATCTGGGTATATCTGTTACCCAATCTATATATTTCACACTGAGAAGGTCAAAAACTTGACCAAACAAAATGCTGCTCTGATAAAAGAGAAGAGAGAGATAGAGACTGAGAAAGAGAGAAACAAAGATAACAAGACTTTAACAATCCACATTGAAAATATGGTTCATGTCCAAGAGGTCTGTACATCAAAAATCATAGATGATATGAAGATGCTTACTTGATATATTACGGAACATTCAAGTTCTTTATTCCATAACAAGTAGCACAGTGATTTAATAATGTGCAGGGATCTGAGGCTAAGTCTTTAACATTCAAGAAACTTCTATGATTATCAGGTTATTTCAGATCGTAATCAGTGTTTCTGGTGGATGAGGAATTGTTGGTTTGGTTTTAATTCTGATTAACTTTCTCAAACAAGTCTGCTTTCACTCCTATACTTAAATGCAACCACAGTTTGAGATTATATCCTCCCATTGTTTCTTCCTGCTGTCCTTGCAATTGGCCCTGACTTTTTCTCACTGAAATAGAATAGAAATGTGCAGAAAAAAACCATAAGAATTTGTTAATTCCACCTGCTGTGGGATTTTTCCAAGTGTGTTTTGGAAATGTATGTCCAGTGACTCCATTCAATCCCAGATAAAACAGAACAGTCTCTATTGTTATGCTTTTTGCCATCCATCAGTGAGAAAGCTCAGTCACTGATAAGTGTTTACAAGTCACTTCACCTGAGCATCATCTCTGTGTACCATTCATGACAGCCAAAACATGTGCCTCCATGACAGCAGAGATATTTGATGTGGACCATGAAGCTAACCCACCCTCAGGGCTGTATCCTTAGCTATGACAGACCCAGTTTGCAAGCTGAATATCTGTCATTCTTCTGCATTTCTGATTCTCTGTTTTGTGTATCTGTTTGTCCTTATTTTCCCCTTGGGAAGACAGGACAAAAATTTGGTGTCAGTCAATCACTGAGGGATCTCTTGTCCTATCAGAACAATTTTGAGTATATTCAGTGTAACTTGAAGCTTTGGACATATATTGTTTGGTTCTTCAGTAGCCTGTATGCATTGGCCATGTGGAAAAGCAATACTTGGGGGAATGAAGGTGATACCTCAGTGTGGCAGTGCAAAAAGTATTTTGCTCTTTAAGTTGTTATAGAATTTGTTTGCAGTTAATTGACCAAATCAAAAATCCTCTCCTAGTCCTCCCCTAGTCCCTAGCCTCACCCAAATTATTCTTCATGGATTTCTGCTTCAAGTTTAGTCTACTATAAAGCGTCCAGGTATGAAATACAGGGCCAAAAATCCAGAAGGGAGTTTTTGGCTTAGTACAGCTAGAGTTTGAGGATGGATACTGTGCATCCGGTAAGAATGGCAAAACAATGGCATGTCTTATTCTTTAGTATGACATAGCAGCTGACTGAAATAGCCAGCTAGCGTTCATCTTCATTCTGACCCACACAAATCCAATTCTGCACAGAGAGAACAGAAATAAAAATTAGATTTTTGATTCTGATTCTTAAAAAAAATCCAAAAAAGAAACACATTGCTATATTTCATTATACCTTTTCAAAATTATGTAGTTATTGAACGGTCATAAGTACAAGTTGGCCTCTGTAGTAACTGATATAGATTACTGGAACTTACTGAATTAATCCCTAATTCTCTTTGTTAAAATCTGTTGGGTATACCAGGTTTTTATGACGTAGATGAAGATATTCTGAACCACATATCAGCTACTTGGACCACTAGAAAGTAGATCAATTTGTGATTAGTAAATGACTATTGTTTCATCCAAAATTCCAAGGTGATTAGTGAAATATTTAAGAGCTTTTTACTTAAAAAAAAATGAAAAAAAGTCATATATAGTTGAACATTACATACCAGCACTTACAGGATAGTGTAGCTGTAGATTTTGCTAGTTCTTGCAGTCAGCAAGAATCAGGAACCACCTCTGACCTTCTGTCAGTGCTCTGAGCTGAGTCAAATGCTTGCAATTCTCACAGTAAAAGCGACATCTATTAAAAATGAAGAAATAATTTCTAAATTTCAGTTTACTGAAATTGTTAACTCCTTTTTCTAATCATCTCCAGTGCCTCCTCCTCCTCCTCCTCCTCTCCCTCCTCCTCCTCCTCCTCCTCTCCCTCCTCCTCCTCCTCCTCCTCTCCCTCCTCCTCCTCCTCCTCCTCTCCCTCCTCCTCCTCCTCCTCCTCTCCCTCCTCCTCCTCCTCCTCCTCTCCCTCCTCCTCCTCCTCCTCCTCTCCCTCCTCCTCCTCCTCCTCCTCTCCCTCCTCCTCCTTCTCCTTCTCCTTCTCCTTCCTCTTCTCTCTTCTTCTACTTTCCTGCCATGCTTCTTTATTTACAAGGTGAGGAGAACAGTTGTCTGTGGAAACCTGGGCTAGCCAGGATTTAAGCAGAAATCTTGCTTACAAACAGTGTGCTAAATAGCTCTATCAAAATGATTCAGTGCTTGCACTGAGATACAAACACTTTGCAGTCAAATGTCAAGTCAATCTGAATATGCCCTGAGAAATTTACAAAAGAATAGTCTTACCTGGAGAGCCCTGAGGTTAATGTGATGCTTACACTGGGTTTTAGAGGAGAGTGAGTAACAGCCTTGGGGTTCGCCTGAATTTAGTCGTTCCAATTATGAGAATTTTAAGAGCTTTTAGCAGAACATTATGAGACCATTGACAAACTTCTGTCTGATCTGAGAGGGATTTTAAGAAATTACTTCAAAGAAGTATATCAGAAAAAGCATTGCCTTCTTAAGAGATGAACAGAGCTGAAGAGATTTTGCAACACTGCTATCTCAATAACATATGTTTATTTGTTTGCATTCATAGAAACCTACAGCAGAAGGATGTGGACTTTCTTTTTCCTTACTTTCCCTCTGAGTCTGTATGGGGGTTTATAAAAAGAATCATAAAGTGACGGAGTGAATATTTCACATATAACTTTAGAGCTTACCTGAAATCCTTTCAATCTGCCTATGTAGGGAGCTACACCAATATGATAACCTGCGTACCTATTTTAATGATATATTTTCTGAGCAGAAAAGCCATATGCCACCTTTTTGTCCTGCGCAATGAAACCTAATGAGGAGAAATTCAAGCTATTGCAGAAGATTAGAAAGGGGTAAAAATTCTCAGATGCTCTGGAGGAAAATTTGTAAAGTTAGCTGCAAATATCATTGCATAGCCCCTGACCGTTATTTTTAATCTCTCATTGACAAGGAAAAGCTTGCTGGGAGTTGGGACTTGTTATCTTCGTTTTATGGGCCACTGCTCTCAGAATAACAGCGCTGACAGAGTGCTGGTGGTGAGTCAGTTGGGAAGGAGAAATGGACAACAGAGCCACTCAGCACATGGAGTGTGAGGACAAGAGAGAAAAGTGCTATTAACGATTCTGGTAAAGAATAGCAATTTCTTCATCAGTGGAAGGAGTTCTTGTGAAATTAAAAGTCACGTAAATAACTTCTCTTGTTTACTTGTTCGTTTTGATGTTGATCTAATTCAGAGTGATGTGAGCTTATTTTATTTAAAACCGCTTAGATGAGAAATGAGACGTTTTGAGACATATTTCCAGGGAAAGTTTGCGGGCATGCTCCGTGCTTTGGAAGCATTTCTTTAAAGTATATTGTTTGCTATAAATACTGATATCTGAATTTCTCAGTTTCTATATCATTACCCATGACATCTACACATGGTAACTCCTCTCCTGCTACCTGCTCCACCTCTCTCCAACACCAGAAAAGGGAAAGCGGTGCAGATAAAAAAGAAGGACAATGGAGATAATCTGTCTTTTATTTGCATCATACCTCAGCTGTCAGGTTTTTTCATATGAGGGCATTTAGACATCCAGGAACATGGACTGGGGATGAGAGCTCCCTCTCACACTTCCCTCTACTGAATATACAAATATTATTTCTTGAATATTCTTTACTGAAGACTGACCTGTTAAAACCAGTAGAGCCCTCCAAATTGTAACACAATTTCGTGCAAATCACATGTGATATAAAAATCATTCATGTTTCATTCCTTCAGTTTATGTGGTGTTTAAATGACAACCCTTGCACTAGCAATACTTTATATGCCACTCATATCGCTGATTTTTGGAATAAAGCCTATTTTCTGCCATCTACTCGTTGACACTAATGGCAAAACTTCCACCAGTCTTAAAAAGCTAAAGTTGTTAGAAGATGAAGGAAGTTAAAAACCATTTCTGGGTGGAGAGCTCCAGTACAATTGCACATAATGTTTCAGTTTACTCTCCTCATTGACTTCTTTCACAGAAGTGGGGCATATGTTTATTTATTTTTTTCACTGGAAACAAGCTAATTAGCTCAGCTCATCTATGTAAAGAGCAAACAGAAGTTTTGTTGCGAAGTAGGCATGTGAGGTGAGCAGTAAATTCCTATACTTTACCTCACAGTGAAAATTTAATGCCTGAAGTCCACTGAGATTTTAGTTTTAAGGTATGTTAACTACCCCATGGTAAGGATTTGCAAGAAAGACCAAAGCAAAAACAGCGAATGGGATAGGAAGGTGATATTATACTCAGTACACAGAAGCATAAGGGCTGCTAGCTCATAGAATTGTCAACATTTTTGACACAGATAATTCTGAAAACATCCACCAGTTTGATATCCATCTGGATCTAATGAGATTCGACACAGTAGACCCCCTTGAACTTCCATCCCCAGAATGTTTTCACCTTGCCTTTTGGATGTGCTCACAAGGGAGATGTGTTGGTCCTTTCATGTCAGACCTTAATTGGAGCATACATTCCCTTCCTCACTGCATCTGTTTCACTAGGGACTTTCATCAGACGGAGTAAAGGGCTTTTTCACTCTCTCAGCCCCCTTTAATACAGAGCATTCAGCTCCTTCTACAAAGTGTCTTCATTTTTCCTCCCTGTTTTTGAGGTCTCCTACTCGTTCTACTATTGAAATATTGTCTTTGTGCAGCCTGTCCTCTGTATTAACTTCTTCTTGTGCATGGATCTGTCTATGGAGTCTGCATTGGAGGGGAGAGTGAGGGCTCAGGCTAACTTTGCATTTCATTCTGGCTTTCTACATTTATGAATGTATTTTCCATCAGCATTGTATTATGTGGGAGATTTTCATCTTTCATCTTTTAGCCTGTTCTCCACATCTATTCGGGAACCTTCATCTCTGTTCCCCACATTTTTTAGGCCCAGAGATCCACTTTTTTTTTATTACCCCAAATCTCTCTACTTCAGTCCCACTTGCCTTATCACTTTTGCTTTGTGAGTCCTTTTCAGTGAGTACTCCTTCTTTTCCCTGTACCCTTTGTTCCCTTACTTTCTTTTTTCCCTTGTTAAATGCCACACAAAGATGTCTTTCAGTGGATGGAATGGTCCCTATCGGTCTGATAATTGTGTTGGCTGTACTCATATAAATGTTTTTAGGAACCAGAAGATTTGACCTTGCTGGGTGTTTCTCAGTCACTGTTGTGGCTCAGATTTTGGATCTCAGCTGAGCAAATCATGTAAACATCTGCTGTTTTCTGCAAGACTGCTATTCTAACTGATTTGATTCAATTCGATTTGATCCAATTCGACTCTATGTAGAGCAGTGCAATTCCCACTGTATCACGGTATTTAATGCCTTCCAATACCACAGAGACCAACAAATGTCTACCTCTTAAGGGTGATCCTGCTTTTCAGCTTCACTGCTGTCAATAGAAACTGTGCTCTTTTTTGTCAAATCCTCTGCTGAATTATGATCTCTACTCTTTGACTTCTGTGAAACAGTATCTGCCTGCAAACTGTAGGCAAAAAAAAAAAAGTGCATGTGTAATAGGCTAATTTTATCCTCTGCTTTCTTAAAAACTGTTTAAGAATTCAGTTTTATGAAACCAAAATAATAATATGATGACAGCATTGAAGATAAATCTATCATCTGCAAACCAAAAGGTTTTGCCTTATCTGTATTTTTCCATTGCTCAGATTGTAATAAATGATTTTGAACTTAACTATGTAATTGAAAAGCTTTATATAAAGTACATTATCATGTTTAGAATGCATCCTGAATTTCAGCAGTGGGTTTGTTTTTTTTTTAATGTGACTTTTAGGTGACTGCTTCTAAAACTGCAGCAAACAATTTTACAGTGATCATCTTCTGAATGCAGCCTTTGATAGGACTGAGACAGTGAGAGTCATTCTGACTTTACTAGGCTTTACCACACCTGTTAGGAAAGTGACTTTCAAATTCACAAAAAGAATGATTTTCATAAAATCCGGAGGAAATTTATTTTAGATGTATAATTTAACATATATTTGACATGATTCAAATAGTTACTTGTAGAAAAGCAGAAAAGGCTCAATTCTAAAATAGTGTTCAGCATTTATCGCAGAAGAAAGACAGCCAAAATAGAGGCCACCACTCTTGAGACTCTGAGATAGCTGGATAGATCTGACTATTAATTTAGATTGCATTACTGATCAAAGCATACCTTCCAAACTGGGTGTAAAAAAACCGTTCCCGCTACAAGAAGGTGCGCTCTGATAATAAAATTTAATAATTACTTTTCTAAAGTGTCTTTCTCACCCAATTAACAGGCCATTACTGTCAAACACTCAGGACTTAACAGGTTACGTATCATAGTGTAGTGCACTGAGTAAGAAATGGAGTGCAAGAACTTTTCTGTCCAGCCTGATTTTGCAGGATTAGTGGTTCCTGTACATTTACCACTGTGGCACTTGTTCTAGGATGCTTGACCCTAAAAACCAGGTGCAGGATGAGATGAGTCAAGCCTCCAAACCAAATTGACCAGAGGTGTTCAGAGGGATTTGGTGTTACATGCAAAGACAGTCTGGTAGGACAGCCCAGACAATTCTTTCTAGAAAGATATGCACGTAGGAGAGATTTAACTGCTCCAGTTTACCAGGACAGGTATGACAACTCTATTTTGAATGCTTAGTTGCTTAGTGAGACAGACTTCTAGAGACTCTTCCAACCAAGGGCACACATCTGAACTAGTCATCACAGAATCATAGGATGGATTGGGTTGGAAGGAATCTTCATGATGATCCAGTTACAACACTCTGCCATGGGCAGAGTCAGCTTCCACTAGTCCAGGTTGCTTCAAGCCCCGTCCAGCCTGGCCTTGGACACTTCCAGGGATGGGGCAGCCACAGCTTCTCTGGGCAACCTGTGCCAGGGCCTCACCACCCTCACAGGCAAGAATTTCTTTCTAATAGCTTATCTAAATCCATCTTTTTTCAGCTTAAAGCCATTAGTCAGGACCTGCTTTAGCCAGCTCTTTTCAATGGGAGCAGCTGGACTCAGTGTTCTGAAAATTTAACCTCTGAGATAACAGCCAAACGTTTCTGTAATCTGGACAGCACTTCAATTAGACACAATATTTGTGCAACCATTGTGAGCAATAAATAAACCCCAAAACTCCAACATTACTGACCTTTCAACATTAAGAATTATTTTAAGTCCTGCAAGAAAATAAGTATCCATGAAAGGCAGAGGTTGAGGCTTAGATGGAGCACAGCTTTTGAACAAGCAGCAGGGACTCCTTTGTTTTGGGGAGAGGAAAATGGGCATCCTGAAAGAAGTGCCAGTGGAAACTCACATTATTCTAAGTATGACTTCCTAGAAGAATAAAAAAAAAAATTTCACAAAGAAATTCAGGTACGTGTATGACCCATCTTAGACCATCATTGGAAATATGCTGTAAGAGGCATTTTTTTGTGTAGCTCAGTTAGTTTCCCACTTGTTTGAAAACAAGATGCCTGTTTTCTTTTCTCAAAAAAACCCCTCCCTTTGTTTCAGTACCTTCTGCCTAAGCACTTCAGCGTATTGCATTATATACACTGTGAAATTTGGGGGTGTAAATCTTCTCTCTGTGTAGAGTCCTTGTTTTTTGTTTATAAAAAATAGAGTGTAAGGGGACATAAAACGTAAGTGAATCAAGCCCTCAGCTAGCATTTAATTGATAAGAACTAAAGCTAATATTAGATAACAAATAAATGGTCTGTTGCACAGGCATTTAATTAAACACCAAATTAATGCAGTAATGACCTACTGGAACTAACAGCCAGAAATGCTTTACTGCAGGCAAGCATCTGGAATGTTTCACCTTTTTTTTTCTCCCTCTTCCCTCCTGTACAAATACATTGAAAAGACACACATTCATTTTTAATACTCAGTCTGGAGGGCTTCTGCTTTGTCCTTTACCCTGTCTGAAACCCTAAAAGCACTGGACACCAGACAATCTTCGCCAGTGCCTCTTTCCTGATAGGCATAGCAAACAAATGGTGAGTTGGTGTTCCTGTCTCTTCCCCCTGCACAACGCCCTTCTATGTCATTATCTAGTTGAAACTCATCCCTGTACACCTTGGGTGATTACACACTGCCCAAAAGATTAATTGCAGACAGCACTTTGGATAATGGTCTTGGGTACGAAGCCTACCATGCCATGGAGAAGGCACAGGAATCAATACATTTCTTTATCTGTACAAGTCCATGTCTGTAAAAGTGCTTTCAATCATACCCCACAATATCTGAGAGGTGTGAGAGATTAACTCTGCTCGGACACACTCAAAAAGCTTTTTGTCCAAGACAAAATATGCAGGAGTAGTTAAGGCGACCTCAGTCATGTTTTGTTGTCCTCTGCCATGCCATATGAAGTTGTACTGCAAAGTAAACTTGTGGAGCTGTTAGTTAGTGTGTGCATGCATACATGTATATAAATACACATCTGTAAGGGTTCCTGACTCTGCTGGCTCTGAACACTGAACAGAGTCAGGCCCAGTCTCCTGGCTGTCTCTGCAGTTGCTGGAGAGAGATATCCACCTCCGTTCAGTGGCTGGTGGAAACATTGGGTGAGCTCCACCTCTCCTGGCAGTGCTTTTCCCTCCCCATGGGACTGGCAAGGGTCCTGTGTCTCTGTCTCAGCTAATTACCAATATTTGTAATAGATGTGTCCGGGCCTATATTTCTTTCCATAAAACCAATAGGCTTTATGATTATTAAAGTAGATTTGTGCTCTAGAGATCCGGCTTCTAGGCCAGTCTTGTCCCAGTTTCAAGCCTTCCTAGTTTCTCCTCTTAAAATAATGGAGATCCTCACATGGAACAGTTATATTCCTCTGCCCCATTGCAACACCATTTGATCCCAAACACTCATGTAAGAATATGAGGCAAGAACTGAAGCAAACACAGCTTCAGTTATCTTACTAACTGTGGTATAAATGACAGAGGAAGTGAGGGAACAAGTATTTGTTTTCCCACCCTTCACACGGGACTTGGTGTTAGTTAGAGGCATAGGTTATTCTAAGGTCTTGAAGCAAAACTCAATGTCTCACAGCAGCTCAGCAGATATGAATCGTATCTACCTAAACACATTACTCAATAGAGTGCATTTCCCAATCAGAAGGGATTTTCTATCTCCAGGTTTTGCCTCTTTATTTATCCATGGGCTTCACAGGCTAGGATAGAAACAGAATCAATCTTGCATTCAGCATCTCTGGTGTGCTCGTCTTCAGATTTTTAATTCATCAGGCTACAGTGAAAAAAGTGTTCATATAATACTTATTGCAGTGTGCTCCCACCTCTGAAAAAAAGTAGGTTTGGAGCAGGATTTTAGATATCTGTTCTACAAATCTACATTATACCAAGTGACATAGATTTGTTGTATTATCAATAGAATCCAGGTCAAAACAGACAATGAAGTATAGAATACCATTCATTTAATCTTAAAACACACACTTGTATTTGTAAAGCAGAATAATGCCCTAGACTCCATTCTCTATACTGATTAGGTCTTCACTGCCCATATCTTAGATTGGAAACTTGATATCAAGTAAATTTATCACAAACTTGGTACTAGCATAATAGTTATCATGGTAATAACAATAATCATAGTAATAATAATAATCACAACAACTGTGAAGAAATTAAAGAGGTTTGTAATGGTCCTGATGATTCAGTAGGTGCCTAAATGATGAAGGAATCTTCCAGCTTGTGCCTGGGCATTAAGTGTCGCCAGAGTCATTGTTTTTTTTGGATGAGGGCTAAATCTGAGGCCTTTCCTTGCCGCTACAGACTCTTATCATTTTGTAAGAAATAAGGGTTGACCTCAGGGTCTTTGCCACAAGACAAAGGGGAATTATAATCTAGTTAGTTAAATTTCACTTGCAGCTTCCAGTAGAGAGCGTTCCATATCCTCCACAGTTAGGAGCTAGCACCATCCATTGAAAAAGCAGTTCTTGTGTGCTGTATAGGAACCAGCAACTTTTGAAGACTTTGATGCTAAGTGCATACACAAACACGTCCATGGAAATCTATGATTACTCACACACTCTTCAGGCAAATTCCTTTCCTGTTTATAGTCACTGACTCTTACTGTGATCACTTTGATGCTTGGCTTGAGAGCATTTATACTGATATAAGTAATGCAAAAATTCCTGAACAAGAAGCAAATTCTCTTTTTATTCTCAGGCAATTGATAAAGTGCTAGCTACACCTGCTCTAAACAAAAGTAGAGGTAACACCTCCCACCAGAGCACGAAACAGTACTAATTAGTTCATTAAGCATCCCAGCATCCCTGTGGGGTAGGTATGTATTTTATTATCCCCAAGTTAGCAGGCAGGTAGAGTTGACTACCTCAAAGACACACTTATGGTAAATGAAGGAACTCTATCGCCTACTCCTTTGTTCTGCTGGGTAAACAGGCAATAGTTAAGGCAGCTTTAATTCCATGTCCCATTATCTTTGTTGTTTTCTGTGTGTCACGTGGCAATGCAACTATAATGTACAAAGTCATTTTTTCCAGTGGTGAAAATAGGGATTGTTAAAACTGGATAGATTTCTGTTACAATAAATGTAGGATTGTTGAATATTTGGGACTTCTATTAACAGTCCTCTTTGTCCCCCATGCTCACACGCCTTTTCCTGTAAGGTTTGAAGGAAAGCATGGTGTGACTTTGAGAACAAACCTGAGCCTTTCCAATGCAGCCTGCATTTACACATGTGTACACAGTATATGAGCTGGTGCTGCTAGGGATAAGGCATCTGGAATATCAAGTTCAGATGGCTCAGAACCAGATTGAGCTCATAAAATGAACATTACCACAGCCACAAAACTAACCGAGGTAATCATGTACTATTTAGACAAGCAGCAGCATTGCCCTTTGTGAAGGGCTTTAGAATGTGCAAGTCAAGTGTATGGTTGCATAAAGATTGGGGATATTACACCCAGAGAAATCCTCAGAAGACAACAGCATCATTAACTATTTACATTGTGACTCTACCCATTATCGCATTTGACAAACAGTTTAATTTCAAGGAGGAAAAACAAAAATAAAAAATAAAACAAACACGCAAAGACACAAAGAGGGAAAGAAGAAAGCTGTGCGTCAACAAAGGCAGTTCAGAAATGAAAAGCAGGCAAGATGTCAAGCACCTCGAAGGAGAGAGATGGGAAATAAAAGGTTCAACTGTTTTCCCTGTTCACGTACTTTCATTTGGGATAAATCATGACTATTTATCAAATTTAGAATTCATTGCAATGTGGCATTAATTTGAAGACATGCACAGAGAAACAAAGAGCCTTTACTCTCTTCCCCTTTCTTCACAGTGAGTTGAACAGTCACTTTTAGCAATGACAATAGCCAATTTTACCCATATATGAGCAGTATATATCACACTCAAAATATCCAAGTAATTGTTTGATTTAGTGTTTGTGGTATATAAAATTAGCCCAAGGGATAATTTGGTCTTTGTGCAACTCAGCTGCTACTTCCTTGACCAGACAATGTTCATAATGTAGCAATTGTTTGAAAAGGCTGAGGGTATAGAAAGATGATGTGATTTTCCTGACTGTTTAAAAAGGCTCAGGAATATACTGCACAACTGACAACAGCTAATGTATGAAACACAGAATGCCTGAGCAATTTCAGCCATTTCAGTTAAGGTCAGAAGACTCCTGAGGAAAAACAGACTTCTTAAACATGAGCTGTAGAAAGTTAAGGCAGCCCATTTTGTCCTTTTCTGTGTCAGACTAAGGTGAGAATTTTTTTTTAAATAAGCAATTGCTAGAGTTGCCCAGACAACCTTCTGGAATGCTCAAATCTTTATGCAGATCTGCCAGGCAAATCCAGAGCTAGGATGAGAGGAAACAGACTCGAGTTTCACCAGAGGAGGTTTGTATTGGATATCAGGAAAAATGTCTTCAATGAAAATGTTGTCCAGCCCTGGCACAGGCTGCCCAGGGCAGTGGTGGAGTCACCTTTTCTGGAGGGTTTTAAAAGATTTAAAAGGGTGTGATGCTTGGGGACGTGGCTTAGTGGTCCCCTTGGCAGTGTTGGATTAGTGGATGGACTTGATGATCCTAGAGGTCTCTTCCTGCCCAAACTACTGTAAGATTCCAATTGGTAATACATAGAGCTGAGGAGCAAGCTTCTCAAGAGCTATAGGGTAGCTCAAACAGATCCAATGACAACATGAAACTCACCAAGAGGGTAGCATTTCCATTTTTAATCAACTCAACAAAACGCTTTCCCAATCATCCAAATATTATTTCCTTATAGATGGAATTTCTATGGGGAATAATGTTTTCGTTCTGAGAGAGGGACAGTTCCCATTGCCTTCAGTAGATCACAAAAATTTTCACAGCTGCCAAGTTATATAGCATCATACTTCAGTCTCGTCAGTTGGGTATAATATGCAAACCTCTCCTTACCCATATTTTAAGGGTGAAGGTATGAATAAAAATGTAAGCTGTTATGTCAGTCTGCTTTTAAATATATGATATACACACAAGAAAAGGAGTTAAGGCAGCACACTTCTTTAATTCTGTCCATTTTAGTATGTCATTAATTATTTTCCACTGCATTTTTCATTTCCAAAAGGAGAGTACCTGCTTAGCGAGCACTTATTAAATGCTTTCTTTTTAATTCATAAAGGAAAAAGAGTCTCATATGTTTATTACATATTATTCAACTTTTATTTTGAAGACAGATTCATTTATTTCTTCTCAAGCTTTTCAGCAGTTCTCAACAATATACCATCTGTCTGCTTTGTAGGCATGAATATATTTAAATTCACAACAAGACTAAAAATGTACTCTGTAGGTGGGGATATTGAGGCACAAAGCACTAAGTTGAAAAATGCTATCTAATCTCTAAGGTGTGTTCTTTTATGAAAATAATATGGCCCAGTCTTTCCTCTAAGTGCTTTAAGGATGGTCACAGCCATTTCTGAGAGCTTCTTATGCAGCTCCACCTCAGCTGCCCCAAGAAGGAGGATGAGCCAGGATGTGTGGGTAAACCAGCACAGATGCTGGGGGCCAAAGAGAGTTGAAATGTGGCTCCAGAGTCATGGGCAGGGGTCGGATGAGGATCCTGACTGGGACTGGTCTGGGCCATGAAAGACTCTTACTATCTACATAGCTCAAAACCAAGTTGTAACCATTCTTCCCATCTCTTTTCAAACATCGTTCTACACAGTGAATTTCAGCCTGCTTCTTTTGTCTCTGCTCCTTGTCACGTTTAAAGTCTATTTAGACCAGGCAATGGTCTCAGACTCCCATACTCAAAGACAGATTTCACACCCAGTTGCAACATCCTCTTTGTGCTCCTGATATCCTCAGGATGGCTTTGTGTTCCAATAGATTAAAATTCTCTGTTACGCTGAAGCCCATATAAATTGTTTTCTTCCTACCTATCCAGACCAGCTGACTCTTCAGGTAAAGAAAATCTTTTGCTTTCCTTTCAACCTTCTTTTTTTTCTGTCATAGATTCATTGAATATTCTACATTACAAAAGATCAGGAAGAATCATTAAAGTCATGGCCATGCACAGGACAACCACAACAATCCCACCATGTGCCCGAGTGTGTTGCCCAAAGAGCCAAACACCCTCTGAGGGAAGAACCTTTTCCTAGTATCCAAACTAAACCTCCCCTGATAGAAATTCATGCATTTTCTATGCATCCAGATCAGAGTACGCTTAAGCACTCCGGGTGAAGATGAAATTTTGTTTGTTTGTTGGTGTTTGTTTTTTTTTTTTTTTCTGCAACTGATAAATTCTAAGATATCTTTACTAAGCAAATAATTTCATTTTGGAAGAACCTACAGTCAGTCACAGAGAGACTCCGTAATAGCGATATGCATACACCTGCACAGATCTAGACATGAAAAACCATCTATGAACAGCTACATAACACAGAAAATTCAAATTTGGTCATAAAAGTTGTCAAAATTATTATTAAAAACACATGGAAATTTTCCAGTAGGTGTTGTTGTTATTCTCCCTGAGAATATTTTAACCAATGATCCCCACTCTATCTAGAGTAAGTTCCAAAGTTAATGTAAAAGAAAAACAAAATACGGAATATGCATACCTTACATGACATATTGCAACTTCAGTTATATTTTGACCAGTAAATTTCCTTAATATGAATTTAAATATTAGCAGACTAAAACTTTAGAAGATTACGTTCAGGATTTTCATGCATTCATACATAAATTTAGACATCTAAATGAGTATTTAAAAAGCTAAAATATGTCTGTTTTAAGAGTTCTTGGTACACCATGTCTCCCACCTTTTCTGCAGAATTTTGGATATAGTAGTGTTTGCTTTATTTCTGGTTAATAATAAAATTCTAAAAAATTACACTTTTATGCAGTCTGAAGTTATTTACAAAGTTGAGAAAAATTTAGGGAAGAAGTTCAGTCCAAATAGGGAGCAGAAAATAAACTACTAAAACATTAAACCATTTCTTATAAAGTTCAATTTTTATTTTTAAATGGCTTTTGAACTTCACTACTGACTCACTATCAAGTCAAAGAGAAAAGACATTAAATATAAATAATGTTTTACCATTACTAACGCTGTTCCACACCATATGGTTGGGAAGAATAGATGATTCTTCTTTTCTTTTTTTTCCTTTTATTTTCCTTTTTTCTAAAAATAAAATAACATGAAAAATTATTCCTCTGCTCATAGTTTATTTTCCCGTTTTTTGGTTTGTTTTTTTTTTTTTTTTAAAGTTACCCTGGAACTGAGCTTTTCCTTACTTTCATAATTCTCATGCAATTAATCTGAAAATCAGATGCTGTTTTAAAAAGACATATTCAGAAGCATGCCAGCATTTTAAATGACGCTGTTTAATATTTTTATCTTCAGGAAAGCATGTGGCAGTGATAATTACCTGAATTTGATGATCTGCACAGCTAACAACACTGCATTATTCTGTGTCAGTGGTATAAACAGTGCCCCCTCAGTACGTTGTGAAATGTCCCATTGCAGTAATATCAAGCTGTCATGATTTCATAAAATGCAGATGAAGATTAGTTTCACTGTCAGTCTTTGGGTACTAATCAGGGAAATCTATAGAATGAATATAATTTTTTTTTTTTTTAAAAAAAAGAAGTTACATGCTCAGCAGAACAGAGAAAATAGTTTTAGAATGTGGAGTAGGTTGTTTCCAGAACTCACCTTAGATCAGATGAGTCTTTAGAATAAATGTCTTAATTCAAAAAGCAAAATGAAGACAAAATGACATGTTTCAAAAGGCACCCACTCCCTGCTGGGTATTTTTTCTTTTCCTAAATTGATGCCTTGAGCCTGCTTCCTTGACATGATGCTGCAGTGTCTTTTCTCCTGCTTGACTAGACAGATAGGCCATGTCTCATCTGCTGCAACTGCTGTTATATGGTATTTATTTTGCTGTCACTACACATGATCTGGTTTAATCTTTGTGGACAGCACTGAATTCTGTTAATCCACCTCTCCAGACACAGAGAGCTACAGATTCACCTGAATGCCTGTATGCCAAACGCACGGAAACCAACCCATTATGCTGTTCATGGAAAAGCCGAAGAAAGCCATATCAGAATATTCTTAGAAATAATCCAGATGTTTCAGGAGGAAAACATTATAGGGACTTATTCAAAGCCTATTGGATTAACCGCCACTATACTGAAGTTAACACAGCAATAGATATAAGCACAATTCCTGTACATTCCTTAAAAAGGAATTCCAGTGAGGCAAATATTTCTAACAAAGTAAATTTTATTGTCCTTACATATTTGCTCTGCTTTTCTGGGGGACGTTTTTCTTCCTAGCTGATGTGGAGCAGAAAGTCATAACTTCGGATAATTCAGGAATAGAGCCAAAATGCCACAACTTGATTATGAATGAAATGCCATCTGGATTCCACATTCAGGCTGATTGACAAAAGTCACTAGAACACTCCATGCCTCCATACCCATTTCTAAAGCCAGCCAAATGGTAATAAAAATGACCTTCCAATAAGGTCTTTTTTTTTTTTCCTTGCAATATTTCTGAACCTCTGTTAGATCCTAGGACAAATAATGTCATATTTCCTCTCATAATACAGCTTTATGTGTTTCTTTTTCAGATTGGACCAAGGATTTTAATTAAACAGTCTTGCCATTTTCCCACATAGACTGTTTTTCTCTGACAATTTCTCTCAAACTCTTTTTACAAAGCTTACTTATGCTAAAGTGTAAATATCATTCCCTTAGCTGAAAAGTCCTTATCTTTATTCTTCTTGTTGGATTGTCCATGTTATTCCTGGGTCTCACTTCACCTTGCAGAGCCTCATATGTCCCACTAAACCTTTCAAAGGCACCACAAGATTTTTTTTTTTTTGGTAGGGACACTTTTCTTCTTATTATGCCTATGCTTGATAGCCTCTCCTTAAGATTTCCTTTTAGTGTGTGCTAGAAGACGTTCTTGAACTTGTCCACAGGTATTTCTAATTTTTCTCATCTTCATCAGTCAGTTTAAAGGAGCATAAAATGTCATCTGCCTCATCCGTCACCATGTGTGTATTAATGTATTTATCTGATTCACTTCCTTTTGCTCATCTAGGCTTGATGCAATTCTGAATCTTTCAGATCTCCTAATTTATTTCAGTCACTCTTCAGGCTTACTGAAGTTGAATTTCTCAGGTGAACTAGTCTGAAGTGATGTCATGCTTTAGCAGTTCTATAAGCAATTATCATCTTAATAGCCTGTAAGCCCTGTTTTGTATACTCTCTTTTGGTCTGCAGCCAAGCAAAGAAGTCTGTTTACTCCCAGAACTCTTCACTTTTTTTACGGAAGCAGGAAAAGAAGCAAACCCAAAAAGAACTGTCAAAAGAAACCTGTCTTCACTGGGCAGTTTGGCATAGACCTTTATCTTTAACTGTGACCTGTGGCAACTGATCTATTTCATCCCAGATAACTGGAGTAGTAAATCTGGTTTATGTAGTCAGTACATGCCTTATTTGTCTCAAAGTCTAGACCAAGCTGAGCTCAACTTTGCATGAAGCTAGAGAAAACCTTTATCAAACTTCCTTAAAACTTTGACACTTTCTTTTGGGTCAAAGAAACTGGTTTAACAAGGGGGTATTTCACCTCACTTAAACTTAGGATATTGACCCATGAGTGCTAAGGTCCCACCCCTGGAAGTGTTCAAGGACAGATTGGATGGGGCTTGGAACAGCCTGGTCTAGTGGAAGGTGTTCCTGCCCATAGCAGGCCATTTGGAACAAGATGATCTCTAAGATCATTCCAACCCAAATCATTCTACGATGATTCTAAGCCTTTACTTCCACTGAGGCAATTTTTGTAGTTACCAGATATGGATCCATTCACCTCCAGAGGATGATTCTGTCTCCATATAGAAGGATCCTGACTGGCCAGCTCTGAGTAAGAAAGAATAGGAATTACCTCATTAAATATATGTGCCTATATCTGAAGAAACTCCTACAGATTCTTTTTATGGGGATAAACCACATGTCTCATATGCAGTTTGCAAAGTTCTTCATTTCATCTTAAACTGTAAGTCTGCATTTTCTTACATGGGCTGCACTGTAATCTTTACCAGCTGTATTTGCTAGGACCATTTTATGCATAAAGAATTAACTTTAAGTGAGATAGGTCTTCTTACAGAATGAGGCAACCAAAAAAAAAAAATCATTAAGACCATAAGCCTGGATTTTTGACATAAATCATGTGAAAAATTAAGGTGTGATGGAAGAAATTTCCATCATTAACAACTCTGAGAACTTTTGATTTTCAACAGCAATTGACACTAAAACAATTCTTGAAGGGAGCTCTAAACGCTGTGTGTTTCCATATTTCCCAAGTCACCTTGTAATTTGTTGTCACTTTCTCTCCTAGTCAAACTTGGAATCTTTCCCCCAAAATGTCATGTTTTCAGCAGGATAGAGATTTCTCCCTTCCTCACACCTTGCACACAGAGAAAAGCACAGATGTGAGCTTCAATGTGATTATCAAGAGTTCTAAAATATAAAAACATTGATTAACTTCCCCTTTTCCTCTGCTTCTGATAGCATTTACTAGAGTGGAGTCCTTCAGAAAATTTGACAAATTTGACAAATAAAGACGAATTTTATTTAAATTTGCTGGAGATACTTTTGCTGGCAATGGAATATATACCTCCCCTGCCATGTTAATATGTCCTCTTTCTGCTGTTTTTATACTACTACTCAGGTGCATCAGCTGAAGCTGACCTGAGAGTTTCTGTGATACAAACACAGCCCCTTGTGTGAAGCGGTGAGCTTTATTTATAGTGACAGGATGTTCTTTGTGCTTTTTCCTATTTCTGTGTTACGCACACAGATTTATTTACAAGTGGAAATACAGCAGTGACTACCCTTTGCTGCCGACAGCAGATGAGCTCTGCACTTTATTTAACTGACTTTGTGTCAGCTTCAATTTCTTGACTGCTTGGAGTGCAGGTTCTGTTGGTCCTTCCAAGGTATCCTTTGATCTTGCTCTGTGTTTGGTTTCCTGCTTTACCCCTTGGGCCTGTGGTTTGCTGCGGGACTCCTTCCCCACCTCCTTCCTTTGTGTCTCAAAAGAACACAAGTACACTTTCACATGTATTATTTTACAGACTCCTATGATCATAGATGAAGGGGAAATTAGCTCTTCCATTACAATGTGCATCATTGTAGCTCTGCTTTGCAGTCATATCAATAGTAAAGAACAATTCATTTTTTATAGTTTTGACACAGTGTAGACCATGACTTGACTATTTTTTACACAAGGAAGAGAGGTCTAATTTTCTGTTGTATCACTTAATTCCTGAACCCTGGGCAAAGCTGAATGAGGGTCGAGTAGACTAAATTCACATTGGTTTATCTCTGTTCTGGAATAATGGATGGATTTCCCTGTTGCAGGGAGACATTCGATCATAGGGCTATTCTATTTCCTAACTCATGAGAAAGGAGAATTGTCCTGTTTCTGTGGTATCTGGTTGGCTCCTGCCATGTTCCTTTGCCTTCTGATACAAGTTAAAAAAGGCCAGCTTAGAAATATTTTGTAGCTTGCAATGACCATGAAAACTCCTTAATCAAAGAATGTTCTCTCGTTCTTCCTTCCAATTACTCTAGTGCACTGTGTAGGGTACCAAGGTGATATAAAATTATTAAAGTAGAGTTCAGATGCAGGCTCTGGTAATTGAAGTGCTAAATAGAAGAAAATGCTGAAAAAAGTAGGTGATAAAGTATGAGAAAACTGGGTTTTTTTGTTTGATACCAGAAAAGAGAAAACTCTAGGCTTCTCAGTCACAAAGCACTTTCCTCATATTCCAGAAAGAGCACAGGAACACAAAATGACAAGCTACTCTAACCTAACAAGAAGCTTAAACCTGCTTTGGGCATGATTTACAGCAAGCTGAAGTTTAAAAAACATCTAACATTCTAATTAATTCTTTTCTGAGTTCCTCCACAGTTGATTAATGGGAAAATGAAGCATGCAATTAATGGAATACATATATTTTATATATGCAGGTCTCTGTGTAGATGTGTCCATCTCTTTGGACCATTCTCTGTGTTCAACAGCGTATCTAAGCATGGAATTTAAGAAAAAACCCAGATATTATCTTCACAACAAAGAGATGGGGGAACTGCACTTTTAGTTCTGGAAGTAGGAACATATTTAACAATGTAGATGAATGATCCATAAAGGCCATCCTCTACCAAGAAACAGTACCTTGGCTCCTTCCACACAGAGCAGAGCTGTCTGTGACCTGTGTGCAGAGCCTGTGTCATGGTTTCAGTGCCAGCCAAGTCAGCATTTGTCTGAACCAGTTCATGTCTGATCCAGGCATGAGCAAGGAAGAGGGTTATAGATACTGGAACTGACAACTTGATGTAAAATCAAAGCCAGTTTCATTCTTAAAAGTAGGGAAGAAGTGATTTTGTTTTGTCTTGCAATTTTAGATCAGTGGTCTACATAAACAAAATAAGTTTTAAGTCTATATATATGTGTGTCATAAACCACTATGTTAACTTCAATTGACATCCTAAAAGATTCCTCTCATATTTTTCATCAGTTATTTAAGTTATTTACATAACATGTCCTTTTTCTTATCTTTTTTTTTTTATTATTTTTTTTTTTTTTAAATTAGATTAGGAGAGAAATTGGCACTAGAAGGCAAGACTGACTGAGGTACACATGTGATTCCTCTTGCAGCTTGGGGTATATCCCAGCCATGCGTTGACAACCTTCTCTTTTCTTTGAATTTCCCATAAAAGAAAACACATGTAGAGAGATGGAAATATGCCGCAGAATGATTCATCCAGGTTCTTGACCTGCATAATCAGAGCACCAGCTCTGCTGAGAACATCACTGAGCTCAGCAGTTGTTGGAAACAAGTTGGATTATAGAAATTTGGGGCTTCTCAGACATTCTGCGAATTAAATTACTGTGATATAAGCAATCACTGAGTGATGCCTCAGCAAGTAGGAAAAATCATATTTGGAGAAGACAGTCAGATGATGAGACAGATAATAGAAATTGCATCTATATACCACAGTAATTAAGAAAAGAAATCCTGAGGACATATGGTACGGAAAGGCAAAGGTCATATTCTTTTTCTGTTTGAAGTCAGTGACCAAATTCAGGTAGACTTGAACTTTCATCATTCTCAAACTTAGCAACTTTCAGTTCATGTAGAAATGAAGACCAGTAATGGCATATAATACCTTTTCTTTCTCAGGTTTTAATTGATTTTTAAGGTACATGTCAAAGTAGGACATAATTGCCGGTTCATATATTACCACAACAATATAGGGAAGATGTATTCATATTTAATCAAAATTTAATCAACTGTAATAAAAGTGAACTATATCAGTTAAGATAAAGTAGAATTTCATGTCTGTATTGCAAGGATGTTCTATATTTTGAGGAAGTCCATATCCAGTCTTTCTACATATCTGTGCTTAATTATTTAATTGCAAGTTTCTTTTAGAAAGGGCACAACCAGGAAAATCTTTCTCTCATCAACCTCTTCCAAAGCCCAAAACATGACTTTGAACAGCATAAGCCAACAGTCTAGTAGGATAGGGTGAGTTATCTGTACATGGTTCACCCAGAATGCCTGGAATTAATATGGAAACCCCTTAGTGGCTTTGAATGACCATGACTGAGTACGGTCAGTAGGTTTTGTTTTGTCAGAGGTTTTGATATAGGTCACAAATCATAGCTGGGAATTGAAGGAAGCCCTTGGATCATCGGAGAGTTTCTGCTATGTTCTGCTACCTGTTCAAACCACAGTCACACTTTGAATTCAGTGAAGTCGCCCTCCTCATACTCATGTGGGACTGATATTGCCTTCTTTGCACTCTCAGGCCAAATGTCTCCTTTGCTACTTTTCCATATCCCAGATACATCCTTCATTCCTCCATATTCAAGTGCTTCCCACTCAAGCCATTTCATTACCAAAGATATTTATTTCTGAGGTACCACTAAATTTTCACATCTATTTCACTTAACATGACCCTGGAAAATATGATTCTCCATGGAATATATAAATTCTACTTATCAATACTCAATTTAACCAATTTTCTTACAAAATCCTTTGTCACTACCTCAGTAGCTTTATTAACCTAAAAATCATATAAACAAGAAGAGTTCATTTTCTGTTCAGAGCCTTACATTCCCAAGAGCTCTTTGCACAACATAAAATTCTGCTTTCCTTTCAGGTATTTTCAGTCTTTGTCTGAGAACTTAGGCAAAAACACTTTTGATCTTTATAAATAAAACAACTACTTCCAAAAGGCTACACTCACATGATTTTTCATCTCTACAGTCCTTCATGATGCTTCTTACAAAGTCACATCACATTACTCAGACTCTTATGCAGATATCTCACTCTTTTCTCTCTATATTTCAAGACTTGGCAGCAATTTATGTTATTTTCTTATTACCAAAACTTAAAATTTTGTCCTCTTATTATCTTTAACTTGATAAATTTTAATGGCTTTTTCTAAGTTTAGGTCAGAGTGCTCTAAGACTCTTGTCTCACTTTTCAGTCTTTGATTTCTACTGTAATCTGATCTCCCATCGGAGAGTCATTGAACTCTCTGAAATTATTCCAACCACTCATGAATTTTTTTCCTCAGCTCTGTTCCAAGGGATCCAAAGTTTCTCTCCAAAGTCTTCTGTGAAACCAAGCTCTTTCAAAACTCAAATTTTTTCCAAGATCAAAAAAGTCTTCAAATTTCTTTAGTTCTTTATGAGAGGTACCTTACATTTCTTCATTCATGTGAAGAATATTCAATTAAATTTCCAGTTGTAGCTGCTATTCTTTGTCATCTATAAACCTCCATTTTCTAATTTTTGCTTTCTAGGTGCACTTATCTGTCTGTAACTCTATTCTATGTAAAATGCAGTTTTGCCATGTGGCAATTAATACAGAACAATCAACACTAGTAACTATGAATAAAAAAATGTAAATTATGAAATAGAACAGGTGAGACAATGTGTCAGCCTGTTAGCCTTGGGACGGTCTTGTGAGAGGCAGGAATTTGTATATATAACTTTGTTTGCCAAGCCATCAAACCCTCCCAATTAACTAGAATGCTCAGCAAACGTAAATTTAGAATTTCAGTCCTTGAAAGGCAAGAAACCTTTTCACACATAAGTATTCTTAGCCTTACAAGACCTTAAAACTGCAAAGTATGAACAGAATCATGCACTCATGCATTCATGCAAAAGCAAGACCACGAGACAACAATGCAGTTTGAAAGATATATAAAGTCACTGTTCTTCTCTATTTTGTGTCATTATATCCAGTGATGAAATATGATGTTGAAGAAAACTGTGAGATAATTAGACTGAGTCCAAGGAATAGCAACAAGAAAGATTAAGAGAGCTAGAAAACACGGCCTATGAAGAAAAAACAAAATACCAGGAGAGGGAGATGTTTGAGAGAAACATGGTAACCAGTCTCCAAGTACAAGAAAAGCTGTTGCAAAGTGTAAAGGCAATCTGTTCTCCATATCAGTGCACCAGAAAAAAATGGGCTAAAGTTTCAGTTTGATTACATTTCTGAATAGAATGTACACTGGAGCACTGCTGTTGATTATTTAGTAAAGCTGTGGACCCGACACCGTTCTTGGTCCATTCTTAGACCGGCCATCATTGTGGCTTTTCATAGGTTTCATCTACTTTGCAAAAGTTTCACACCTCAGGGTGCTCTCTGGCTTCCAGTTTGAGTGCTTCAGGGTGATTTATATCTACACTAAGCAAAGGCATCCCTCCCTCCTGCCACACCCACACTGTCTGTGGGTCTTCTCTGGGCCCTATCTGTGCTCCTGTATAGCTCTAAGGTGATCCATGTTTCTACATTTCTGGTTTATTTCACATTTAATGTATCTAAAATAGTGCTACAGACCCTTACAGCTGTGTCTTTTTACGGTATGAAATGGAGACCATGTGTGAGAGAGCAGTAGAAAAGCATATTGCACTGTCTGACGATACAAAGGAGAGCTGTGTAGGGCAGAAGGATCAAACCAGTACAGCCTGGACTGCATTGCCATGAGACCTGGTCTCAGAATGTTGCTCCTCCCAGGTTACCGTTTGGTTTCACCTCTGAGGGAGTGAACTGTGGTACTGCAACACTCACTCAGAAAACTACAACTGTGTTATGAGGTAGATGACGATCTGTAGATGAGATTTGGCTCTGAAGTGCTCTACTAGCAGGTGGTTTTTTTTCCTGTGGTGGAAACGGCCTTTATTGACTTGTGTGGACTGCTTAAAGATCACTCAAACATGCACAGAGGTCTACAGATCACACAATTTCCACAAGGTCTCCATCAGATTCATTCTTTATGATTCTTTAGTGGGGTAGGTTGCGTATTATGAACCTAACTTGATGGTTTGATCCCACTTCACAGTGATAGGCAGGTAATGGTAGTCGGCCTTCAATTCTGCCTTGGATGGCTTTTGTGCATGGCTAATATATCCCTAGAAATTACAGAAAACTTATCCTGATTCCTAAAAAAATGATCCATCAATTGATTAGAGTTCAGGATCTCGAACATTAGCTTTGCTTAAGCATGTGAGAGTAAGAGCTGCTTGGATTCCATTCCATTTGGATGATTTCAAGGCTGCCATGCACAAACAATGCAGAGGGAGTGTGTACCTTACGGCATCACCATTGCGGGTCCCTGTGTTGCCTTCTACACCGGCCGTGCAGAAAATACAGTGACAAATGCAGCGGAGAAAGTTTGTCCAGCAGCTTCACATAGTCTGACTGCATGTGAATGGGTGCCTGATTTTTCTGCTCTAAGGTTGATTGAAATAATTCCCTTTTCTCAAAAAGATGCAGTCACTTCACAGCAGTGTTTAAGCAGGCACTTCCCAGCGTTTCCACTGGACTCACCGTGTGGCAGTGGCTTGGTTGTTGCGATGTGCAGCACTCCATGAAGGCTTGCCTTTATCTCCTTACACCAACATTGATTTGCAGCAAACTTTTTCCCCATTGCCCTTAGAAAAGGTGAAGTCAACAGCATCCCACACTGAATCCAACTGCTCTTACTCAGGGTGTGAGAGCGCTGCTTTGTAATGATCGTAATAAACAGAGAATCCCCCGCTAACATTTCCAACGCACCATGCAGCTTGGCATTTTCAATATATATTTAAAACAACAAACCAAGACCAGCAAGTGCCTTTCCCAGAAATTGCCAATGCATGCTCCGAGATCTCTTGCATTTTGCATTGTGTCAGTCTGTGTCAGAGGCTTCAGGAAAGGTAATATAGAAGATGAATGGAAGTCTATCATCGCAGTGCCAAGATGAAAAAGTGACAGCTCATAATGAAAAGAAAAATAGTTTCCATTTTGGGCCTCTGTAAGTAAGAAAGTGACAGAGCCATGGGAACTGTGAGGCTGAAAAATGGTCCCTTTGACAGACATGCCTGTAAGTGAAAGTGCATGGGATATAATACTAGCCATAATATAGGGAATAATGATTATTTTAGGGATCACATGATTTTGAATAAATCCTTAACTACTCCATGGAAAATGAAACTGAAAGAAAACTGGGAAAAACTGTAGTTTCATTTACAGAATAAATGACCTAAGGATGTTTTTTGGTTTCTGTATCTGTGATTGAAGCCTGTGAAATGACTTTGGATATACGCAGGGTAACCAAGATGAGAGTCAACAGCTTCCTGTAAACCTGAAATGGGATAAATTGCTCATTTTTTTGAAGGAGGAAAAAAAAAACAAACACTGGAAAAGAAACCTCAAGATGATGAGGGTGAAGATTCTGGTTATAAAATCTTCCATAAAACTTCTTTTTATTAAAACCGCGTAAGAAATTTTCTTTCAGGTGAGGTGAAATAAGAAATATTTCCTATTTATGGAATCGCCAACTAAAACAACATCTATAGGGGCAAGTCATACCATGCAACTTAAGGCTTAGATTAAAAGTCCTGCAAAATGCTTCATGACATTCTTATTTTCTGTTTAAACAAGTGCTTAAAGTCAGCTTATAGTGACTTGAGGCTGCTAAGCCCATGTAAATCAACTTAAGGCCTTGTGTAGGCTTCACTGGATCTGGTTTAGAACTGACTCTGGTTAAACCAGTGTGACATCACCTGATTGCCAAGGCCTTGGGGCAGTATTCACCCCTGTGCAGAGGGCCAGCAATATCGAGCTTAAAAGGGAATTACATGGTGCGTGAATTCCACCCTAAAGCATATTTAAAATAGTTTTCCCTGCATGGCTTCTTTCTTCACTAGCTTTCCTCAGGAGGAAAGGTTAATAAGGATAATACTTTCTCCTTCCACATGAGTGTCTCTTTCAGGATCTCAGTGAATTCTGAAGTTCTTAAAAAAGCATTTGTAGACTTTTATAAGACATTGCTTGCAATTCTTTTTGCAAGCTCTTTCAGAAAAGTAAAATTCTACTAATAAAATGGAAAAAGAGTAGATAAAATTTTTGTTTGGGTTTTCTGTTTGGGTCTGGGGTTATTTTCCGACAAGGAAACTGAGGGCCCAGATGGAACTCTGCTAGGAATACTTTGTGGTCATTTAGTGCCTTGTCTTCATGTAAAAATTAGAACCATCTTGCAATACTTAAAATCAATAGGAAAATCTACTGACTTCAACTGGAATAAAATTATGGTCTAGGAAAACAGCTGAAAGTCACACTATGCACAGTGTGAGGATTCTTCACTGTGTGAAGATTAGAAGCTAGCTCTTTGCCATCACCACAATTGTCTTTCTAGCTTTAAGAGATTTTTAACATAGCTAAACAGGGGGGGAACATAGATCCTGTGGTCTAGCATTGAAAGAATTCAACTTTAAGCATGAAAAGAAATTTTAGGCTACTTAAAGAGACTATAACTAGGACAAATGGGATGAATTTAAGGAAAGAAAAGGCTGACAGTTAGGGAAAAAAGCCTTTCCTAGCAGTGAGGTCTATTAGACTGCAGGATAGTCTCCCAAGGGAAGTGGTGAAAGCTCAGTTTCTTGAGTCATTTAAAACTGGACTAGACAAAGCACTCTGGAATATACTCCAGGGAGCAATCCTCTCTCGGCAAAGGCATGCACAAAATAACCCAATAGATCTCTCCCATCTTCCCTTCCTGTGATTCTCCTATTTCATAAAGCTCTGTGATTGAATGGATAGCAGAAAACTTTAACCCCTTTTTCAGAAACAGAAAGCATGTTTGACAAGATATTGTGAGAGGAAAATCCTCTAGCAGAGAAGAGAAAAAGCTGCATTTTTCATAGCAAGTTATCAGCTTTTCTCTGTTTAGAGTGAAGAATTGTAAAGGATGGTCCAAGACTGTCCACTGGATGGCTGCCATTTTCAGTACAAGTCAATGTTTGTTTCTCAGCTTCCCTAAAAACTCCAGTGGTATAGATATCACTCAGTACTGTAGGTTTTTCGGTTCGGTTTCTTTCTCCCCCAAAAAAAGATGCAACTAAATCCCTAATAAGGGAATAATTTTCCTCTTAAAACAGGACTGACTGGCTGCTTTCAGCAAGTTGGGCTTTGATTACACCATATCCCTGCCCAGATTCATACTGAGAAGCAACTACCATCCCTACCCTTGCATGACCCAGGCCCTGAATCAACGTTAGGAGCTAGTGGGAGCGAGGAGATATTACACTCCACTATTCCCCTTCTCCCTCGAGCAGGTGGGGAAGCAATGGCCTTGGCTTCTGCCTTGCAAGACATCAGCCAAGGGCACAGAGCAGGTGCAGGTGATGCTGTAATATGCTGCTGAAAAAGACATAAATTTCCTGTACCTCCTGCACCAAGGAGAAAAGTGGGTGGCTCTGCAGGAAGAGAGGAAGGGAAGCCAGGCTCTGAAAGAAATTCCAGGGATGCTCAGACTCTTGTGTAGCTATTGAGAGAGCTTGAAGAAACAATTTTGTGGCTCTGTGTAAGAGCTACAGAGACATTCAGTAACATACATGTGTTTTTTAAAAAAATTCCAGCTGTTGCTGCTGCTCTGGACCCCACTGTGAAAAGTTTGATGCAAAGATCAGCTCATCCCTCCAAGTTTGGAGAAGGCAGCAGTAGAAATGGCGAGGAGTTGATCACCAAGATGTTACAAAAATAAATGAATTTATTGTACCAGAAGGCATTACTACTTTTTATTTACTCTGAAACTTCTCTGGGGCGTCCAGCCTGAGCTTTTCCCTGAATAAGAGACTAGCACATACATTGACTTTACAAATATGAACTTTCAGATGACAAGAACATAAAACCTGGTTGTTCTAGATCAGACCAAGGATCCATCTGGCTCAGCATCAGAAGACAGAGGATCATGGGATAGGAAAATGGAGCAATAGGGAATAGCTGAAAAGGCTCAGGAAAACATAAAGAAATACAGGAAACACATAGTGACACTTTCTCAGTGTGCCTCTCTCATCTCCTGCAGTTTGCTATTAAATCTGCACGTTGAATTATAGAATATCTCATGATGGAGGGCACCCATAAGGATCATCAAGTCCATCTCCCTGCTCTTCACAGGACTACCTAAAACTAATCCCTACGGCTTGGGTGTCAACCAGATGAACCCTGAACTCTGACAGGCATTTGCAACACTTATTGGAAAAATGAAATTTTTCCAAAAATTTTTTGAAACCTTGAAAAAAATTTAACATCCATAGTATCCCAGAGTAAATATTTCTAAAACTTAGATGCTTTTACAACCCTCCCTTTTTGAAGTGATTTGTGACCAACTTCACTGGATTCTTTCCCCACCATTTTTCATGGCAAAGCATGTGATGATGGATACAGCAGTATGTCAGCTGTAACTACCTTAAATTACATAATTTATTATTTATTAACAAAAAAAGTGCTGAATTTTGCAATTGTAAAAATGGTCTTTTAGGAAGAGGATTCTGTTTATGGCACCCATAACTAAAGTAAGAGAAACAAGTTCCAGTTCTACCCACATTTGCAGATATACTTGTCACAAAACCATGTGACTGAGGAAAGAGTAATTTTAGTTATTCAGATGCCAGTGGAGAGTACCAAAGTGCTGAGAAAGCACTCATGGCTTAGACCTAGTCTTCCTTGGGATGACAATCAGGCATGAAATCGAAAACTTCTTAATCTGAACTTTAAAGATATACAAATTTGGAATTTTTACTTTTTACTTGAGTAGAAGAGAGACTAAAGGATAACTCTGTTTCCTTTTTAATCTGAATGGACCTTGGTGATTCTGGATAACATTTGAACTACTTAAGCCTTTTCATTCCTTTCCAGTCAATGGGACAGGAGGGGTCTTCAGCAGCTCAGGCAAACCTCTACACTGGAAATATTTTGATTGAAATTATCATTGGAATGGAAATATTTTCTCAAGTGGGATGTCCATTCTGAAAGAATTTTCAGTGTCCTCTCTCGGATAAGATTGCACTGACATTCTCATTTCATTGTTATTTAAAAATATTAAATGATAGTCTTGTATGTCACTGTTCAGCCTCACTGTTTGAGAAACATGCACTGTAGCTAGTTCTCTGTTGATCCTTGCTGTTCTGACAAAACACAGCAAATCTGCTGCACTCTGTTTGTAAGGATTAGAGAAATGCTGCCCAGAACTGGAGCTGGTAATTTACCAGGAAATTGAGCTTTGCGTTGGATTTGCGCAGAGCACGCATCTGTTACAGAAACCTAGCCCTCTTTTTGTCTTCAGAGCACTCTGCAAACATTGAACCATGCTGAAAACTCCTTTGGAAAAAGAAACATGGGGCAACCTCACTGACACTGGTGTGTTATATCTGCTTTCCACTTGGGTGGGATTTCTGTGTCTGGAGGAAAACCAACATTAGAGATGGTTTTTCCCAAAGTAATCAAAAGTATTGAAAACATTTAGTAAGGTCACATAAGGAAAAGTACATTTAAAGGAAGATTAGAATAACTCAAAAAGTTGTGCCTTGCCACTACGGACTACCAAAATTCAGTTTTCCATCCTTGACACAGAGGCGTGGCTGAAGATATCTCAGGTTGGTATCTCCAAGACTGAAAGGATCTTTCAGTTCTGGGACTTCTGCCATCTGCCTCTCCAAATTTTCTGTTATTCTTCATAAATTTCTCTAAAAGATTGGCCAGTCCGTGCAGTTTTGGCAACCCAAAGCCATTTCCCAGTGAAGGGGAGGCTTACCATGGCAGACTCTGAGTTTTCCATGTGTCTGCTGATGGCCTAGGAGCAGAACAGTGGACAGGTCCAGCCTGCCTGTTCTGGAAGAAAATCACTGTTCCTAAACTTTGCATTAGAAAATATATTCCATGCCACTTGTGGCAGCTGCAGTTCGTATGGATGATTGGTTAGAATGGATAAAAACAGATTTCCCAAACCAACTGTATTCAATGCAACATATTTTTCATATGTTTAATGGAACAGAAATTTTTATTTTAAGAGGCATTTATGAGCACTGCTAGCTCTCTGCCTAGGGAGTGAAGACCTGGTAGGGGGGGAAACTAGCAGGTGTAAGAATAAAATTAGTTTTATCACAAAATTGGAAAGGAACTGAGATTTTCTCTCCCTACTTCTGCTCTTAGCCACTGATGAAACACAGTCTTTAGTCACAAAAAGATCCTCCTGTGCTCACTGTTTAACCCTTTTCTGGGGAGCTCAGGCAATAGCACTTCACTCCCATGCTGGCACAAGCAACAAAACAGTGCTGGCATCACAGCCTTCGATTTGAGCCAATACCATTTAAAAGAACAATTCTTCATTATCAGTCCTGGAAGCTTCCTCCATTGCAATCCGTGCTTCAGAGTCAGGGAGCATTTTGTACTTCTGTGCTGAGTCCTTGCAGCCCCTCAGCACAAGACATGAGACCCCCTGTCCTCTGTCCTCATACCCTGGTTCCCAGGTTAGTTTTAGAGAGGATTCATCACTTTTCCCACACACTCCCTTTTTCCTTTCATTAACTGAAAGAATATGAAACAGATACAGAAAAAATACCCTCTGAAAATGGCTTTTCTGTAACTCGATTCCTATTATTACTGTTTTGTGGAACATAGGAAGGTAGCAGAGCTCCCAGATCTGTCTAGACCTGGATCTTACCTCGAATGTGTTCACACATCCCCTGTTAACGTCTCCTTGCAGTCAGAGAGGATGCGTTCAGTGAGCATGAGCACTGCTTTTTCTTCTGAGAATATAGTTAGGGGTCTGTATGTCCATGTTGCAACGAGATTGAACAACAGATTTCAATTAAAAAATTAATTTCAGCTTTACCTAGAGCCTCGTAACCATGGCCAGTGTGATACTCAGTCTTACTGTAATAATTTTTGCCCAAAACATAGAAAAAGGGATCTTATTAATGCAGACTGTCTCAGAATTGTACCATAATTTCTAGGTTTTGTGAGTTTGAAGCAGTGGTAAAAGCTCATTCTCTTGGTAGAACCAACAAAATATCAAAATTATTCCTTCTTGGTCAAACTTTGACAGGACAGTTTTAATTCTAAATTTTCAGTATTCTAGACAGAGGGAAAGAGCGAGAAAGAGACTACTTGTGCTTCATTCCTCTTTAAGGATGAAGTCCAGGTTGTGGTTAAAAAAAAAAAAAATTCTTTGTAAATTCAATTAATTTTGCGTGCTGGAAAAATACAGAACTCCGTATAGAAAAATGGAGAAACAATTTCTAACCAAATTGGAGAATAAGCACATCAACAGTGGGAAAAATGATGCCTCCCAGCAAGAGGAGTAGGAAGGAAGAAGATGAGTAAAACTCTTAGAAAATAAAAGAGTAGATAGAAATTGAGAGTCGTATGAGATGGATAAATAAACAACAAGGTTACAAGTTCACAAACCCACCCTGCAGGCACTATTAGGACTTTAATTTGCTTCAATCAGCAGTGTACGTGGTGTGTGCTTACTTCAAGGGGAATGGAGTCGATTTTCTGCTTCTCGCTAAATATGCTACCAACATATCATGATGCCTGGCCAAATTCACCAAAGCATGTCTTTGCTGCTCTTCACTGGATTGTGTTCAGAGACACTTGTGGTACCTGTTAAAATACTTTAATGAATCTGATACTCATGAACGGTGCTGAAATGACAGCCTTGAAAATTGAAGTCTTCTATCAAGCTACAGAACTCGCACAGTATGGATGAAAATACTGCCAGGTTCTGCCATGCTATCCTCTCAATGTGTCTCAAATTTAACCTGGAAAAATTATTTCTGGTGGTAGCAGCACTTCAGCCTCAATGCCTGGTCATTTCTTCCTACTTCAGATATAGTTGCCAGCAAGTGTATGGATTATCTTGGAGATTTCATACTGCAGACAGAAGCTGGGCAAGACACTTTACACAGAATTATTTCTTATCAGAATAAAACAGTTGCATTTGAATCAGAGTGTTTTGGGGAAGTGTTAAAACTGCAGCATTCTCAAGTGGCAGGTGCTGAAACAAAATACTTTTTATATATTTAATTAATTCTTTAAAATTACATAATGCCTTACTTGTATTAAAATTTTCCATGTAATATGTCTTATATCGTGTACCAGATTTTGCTATTCTTGAAATGATGTATTTTATCTTACTAAATTTAAGAATTTCAGTGCTTCTAAAATGAGTGATTTCTGAATTTCAACAGGAAAGCCAATTTTAAACTGGGAAAATTTATTTTGGCTGAAAAATAAAAATAAATATAGCCCAAAATATCTTCATTAATTTGTTTGGTTTCTGTTTGGTTGTTTCTTTTTTTTTTTTTTCCCTTCATTTCCTCATCTTTAATCTTTTGTGGAAATGGAAGAGCGCAGCCCCATTTCTATATATTCTATGTCAGGCAAGAGTGATGTGGGAAGCTGGAGGGAATGGACACTTAGGGGCAAATTTTAAGTTTTGGTAATGCTATGGCATTCAAGAATATTTTGGAAATATTGGAGCCTCATGTCAAAGCAGAAGGACAATAGTTTTAGTATCACAAATTATTTTTCTATTATTTGACAACTTTACCTCTGTCCTGAATGCTCTAATCTGAGCTGGGTCTAGTGATGGGAGGGGGAGGGAGGGTTGTGATCTCTCAGTGCAGAGAAGAGACTTCAATTTCTGCTTTCCAAAGGAGATTACAGCAGGAGAGGAGGAGAGGGTGGAGGACAGATCCCTCTGGTGCAGTCACAGAGACAAGGGTGGGAAAGGAGGCTCTTCTGAAAGCCACACAGAATGAGCAATGAGAAAGTTAAGAGAACTCTGAAAAGACCAGCATGCTGATTGTGCAGCTCTCCCCTTGAAAAAAAATATGATGTCAGCCTAAATGATAGGTTGAAAAAAGAAACAGAAGAAATAATCCCTTAAGGAGGTGTCAGAGAGTTGATACAGCAGACCTTTACACAGAAAAACAATGTTCGTGGTGTGTACCAGCTGATAGCTGTTCTCTCTTCTGACCTTTATCTTCAGGTGTGTGGACAGACCTGAAAACTCACTCGCGGCTTTTCCATTTGAGACTTATCTTTCTCTTCTACTTATCACATGCCTACAAAGCAGTACTTGGCCATTACCTTCATCACAGATAAAAGTATTATTGCATTCTCCGTATCCTCACTCTCACTCTACTTGATTTCTTCAAGTAGATTGGTTTCTTCAAACGGCACACTACACATCGTTTTGGGGCTTTTTTACACTTCGTGAAACCTTGTGGATCTGCCAGCCGTTATTTCATCAGACTGGTTTCTCAAATAACCCGTTCTGTGAGATGTAGCTTTCAAAGTAGGCATAATTTTTGCCTTGTGGGTTTCAGAAGAGAAATAATCAGTGAGCAATTAGTTCAAAAACAAAACTGGCATAAACTGCCAGCACCATGGGCATGACTGACTCATTTTAACTATAAATATCCCATTTGCTCCATTTTGCTTCTAGTCCTCCACTGGCCAATTATTGTGGGTACCCCAGTCTGAGTAGTGCCTGTAAGCTGAAAACAGACTAACCAAGAAGGCCAGCCTTAGAAATGCTTTTATTACACAGCATTTTTAACTCAGATGTTCAAAAATAATTTCTTACCTTTGCCTCTCCTGAGAAACAGGTTTGGAAAAGCCTTTTCTTTTTGTGAGATACAGACATGGCTGCCAGCATGATAATGTTGTGGGACTCAATACTATCTTGAACATCTAGATGCCATAGTCAATTCCTGACTAATCTTCTCGGGTCAGCTGTGAAAAACTGACATTCTGCCATCAGGAGCATACCCAGATTTGTTTTTCCACACTTCCAGGTTTTAATGACTCAGGCTTGAGAAGCCTTCATTTGCTCATTGGGTACAAAGACATCTCAGAAGGAAGGTCACAAGCCCTGTATAGCTTTCATCTCTTGGATAGATCCTGTCTCGTGGGACTGTACAAAACCAAACCACAAAGAGGTCTAGAATTTTGTTGGGTTGGTTGTCTTTTTCTTAAATTTTAAGAGTTAAGGCAGAACTAGTGTTACAATATTCATTAATAAACTCCTGCACTTAACTCTGGGGCTAAAGAAGGGTAGGACACATTAGGACAGGATGGGACAGGACAGGATAGGATAGGATAGAATTTGTCACATTCTCCAAGATATATTTTCAGATATGGTTCTTATCAGACAACTGTACCAAAGGGACTGAGGGATGGTGACTGTGCAGTTACAGAATTCATGTGCCAGGTCAGTTCAAGCACCTTTGACACCGAAGCTGAGATGTTCTCAGGGCTGATGAGACCAGGCCCACAGACACATGGAGTCACCAGCCCTGGAAACGCTCAAAAGGTGTGTGCATGTGGCACTTGGGTTCATGGTGTAGTGGTGGGCTTGGTGGTACTGGGTTAAAGGTTGAATGTGATGATCCTAGAGGTCTTTTCCAACGCAAACAATTCTATGATTCTATGAGTCTGGGACCCTGCCTAATTGGCCTCGCTGTTTCCCAAAGGCCCAAGCCATGTCTCTGTTTTCAGAGATAGTTGTACTCTCAACAAACTAGAAAAAAGCTCAACTTCTACACCTGCTATGTGGGGTACTCAGAGCTGGTCTGGACCTCCTGGCTAAGCCCTCCTGATCTGATTTGCCAAAATACGTGCCTCAAACTGGTTTTCTCCCATTTAAATCCTCTGTTGCAGCTCCTGAGCCAGCCCAGTGGTTCTGGGCCTTGGCTTCCCGTCCTTGCTCTGGCTCCTGCCTCAGTGCAGGACCTCTGCAGACCCTCCTCTGGGCTCATCACAGAGCACCACACAGAGAAGCTGCATTTTAAGAACTTCTCCCCCTCCTAAATGATGCTCAGGTCACTGACAATAAACTCCCTACTTTGTGCAGGGAGTGACATCCCTCCTCACTTAAGAACTGGGAGTCATTCTCTGCCTCAGGTAGAAGGAGATGATGATTTGTAGCCTGGGGTCCTCTGTGGCACAGCTTTTGGGGTCTAGCTCTGCAAGACTGTGCACAATATGCTTTTTCTCTATTTTGAAGCTATTTGTAGACTCTCACTCCAATGATCTATAATTGGAGTTGTGCTAGACCTAAATTAAATTCAAAACTAACTAGTAAACAGGTTGTTTTGCACAGGTATTTCATGCATGCAAATATCTATAATTATGCAGTAGTGTGCGCAATTCATACATATTTAAATATATGGCAATAGAGATCATGTTAATCCTTTCAAAACCCAGGCTATCTAAGAAATGGCTGAGTTAACATCACCTTGTTGTTCAGCAGCAACGAGATTATTTTTCTGCATTGTTATGTTTCTTAACTTGCCATGGTTGTTTCCTTTTTCCCTTTGTCTGTCGCTCGTGGCTGATGAAACCCATGCGAATCTGAAAAGCTGCAGAACCGCATTGTCTGTATATTTCTTTTGCTGCTTCTCATCTGAAAACAGTACCTCCTGGCACCTGGAAAACCATCACAGATGCAGAACAGGTGATCTTTACAGAATGCTATTCAAAGTGAACAGTCTGCCAGGCCCATAGACAACAAAACACACTGCTGACTCCAGCTGGAGCGAGCGATTACTTTGATAACAAATTAAAACAGCCTCAGAAATTGGAAATGAAGGAGCTGTGCAAGGATGAATAAACTCCTCAGATGGCCCCAATTTTGTGCAAGTCTATCCAACACATGTGCTATAAATTGGTGCTCTTCATTAATAGCTACTGTTTAGACACTAACATCTTTCAAAAGGACGAATCAGGATCTGTCTCTTTCCACAGTGCTAACTTCCATCCTGATTGAGGAGACTATTTTCTCTTAACATGTTCAGAGCACTTCCTTGGGATCTTAAAAATTCTTTATGTGTCATTTTGCTTCTTGCATATGCAGACAATTGTAATGCTCAATTTAAAAATGTTCATATATTTTCTGTCTATGGGATTTTTACAGCACTGGATAATTCCTGGATGATTACTGTTTTTAATAACCACATAATTACTGTATTAATCAGAACTGTCCTATTGGCTTTTGTGTGACACAGAAGGGCAGAAGCAAGATCGAGATAAAGATACGCTGTATTTAAAAGAGCCCTGAGACATTTTCTTGTGTTCACTTTGCAATATGGCACACACAGAGGTCAGAACACCGGAACAGCCTTAGCAGATATGAGAAGTCCATGGAGCCCAGTGTCTTTCAACAACAGTCAATTTGCAATAATCGAAAGTAGGTATGAAATGTGAAGCCGTCTCAAATGACAACTAGCAAGACAGAGTGCTAACATGGGAGTGTCCAGGCCTCCAGGTAAATGCACTGCCTCATGTGGAGAGAAGTGGCACACAGACACAGTTGAGACCCATCTTTCCCCAATAATTAATGTTCTAAAAAACGCTTAATTGTTTTTGAAATCAGGAAATAATAAAAAAAGGACAGAAAATTGCTACGGATTCTTTAGGAAGAAAATAAGTGAGCTGCACAGAAAAAAACCAGGAAAAAAAAATATTAGCAAAAGGCCAAATTTTACAAAATGTGATGCTTGACTGATTTTTTGCCTTAAGGTGAAAACTTCCATAAAGTTGGGTAAACTTCTTGTTTGGTACACTCCATCCAAAACTTCTGGGATGAATGTGTGTGTCTACACAGCAAAGTGCTTTGATATGTCACAGGATCATGGAATGGCCTGAGTTAGAACAGACTTTAAAGATCAGCTCATTCCAACTCCCTGACACTGGCAGGAACACCTTCCACTAGACCAGGCTGGTTAAGTCCCCATCCAACCTGGCTTTAGACACTTCCAGGCATGAGGCAGTCTTAGCATCTCCAGACATTCTGTGCCAGGGCCTCACCGCCCTCACAGAGAATAATTTCTTCCTCATATCTAATTCAAATCTCTCCTCTTTCAGTTTAAACCATGCCCCCTTTGTCCTGTCACTATTTGCATGTGTAAGAAGTCACTCTCTCTTTTTTTGATCAGCTCCCTCTAAGGAAGGGTGCAGTGAGGTTGCCCTGGAGCCCTCCCTTCTCCAGCCTGGGCAGGTGCTGCTCTCTCAGCCTGTGTTCACAGCACATCTGTCTCAAACTGAAGGGGCAGGGAGGAGAGAGGGGTGCCGAGCTGAGTCTGTGTGCCCATCCCCAGAGAACACAAAGGGCAGAAGCAGATCATACTGAAGACATGAGGACTCACTGCAGATCAGCTGTGTTTGAAAAGAAGCTCGAAATTATCAAATGCAGTCTCTAAAGTATTGTAGGTTATGACTAACGACATTAAGGAGTCCAGTACATATAGGGAATGAAAAGCAACCAGAGTATTTAATTCTAAGTCATTACCTTTACCAGTCACTCGTAAAGATTAAATTTGTCAAAGACAAATTTCCTTTCTGTTTTTGATATCTACTTGAGCCCTTTATATTTCTTCTTAGGATACTTGGCAATGCTTTTTCCCAGCTGCTCAGTTTTCCTTTACTGCAAGCATACATAAGCAGGCAAGGTGCTCAGTGTTCACTATCTGAACCCCACACCCAAGAGGCATCCTTTAATGGATGTGAACCCTGAAAGGAAGGTTACTTTCATTAGTAGGATTAGGAAAACATCCCCTGGTTTGGTTTGATCATCTCCTAGTTGGGTCTGATTGCATGAATCTGAAATGGAAACAGCATCTCTCTCTTTTTTTCTTTTTCTTTTTCCTTTTTTTTTTTAACTGACTTTGATGGACAGATCCTTTTTATAATGTACAAATAATCTTTGTGACCCTGATAAGCAGGTCTGATGATACTCAGCTGAGTAATGTACCAGAACTGAAATTTCCATCTACTTGATGTTTTGCATAGGGCTTTTGATGAAGTCACTGTCACCTGCTATTAACTTAATATCAAGTCTTAATAGGGTCCTTTTCTTTCCATCTTCACGCTGTTGGGGTCCGAATTAATTACTAAAGCGAAAAAAATCTTCACATAAATCCTTAAGCTTCACAGGAAGGAAAAAGTTTCCAGTGCTAGTTGAGATCTAATGGCTTATTAGGAATGTCTCTCTCAACTAGACATCAGTGCTGCCCCTCCCCTTTCATGTACCTTTCAGAGACACCCTTGAAAATATGCTTAACTTTAAGCTGGTGCATAGTTAAATGCAAAGTGATATCTGATGTATTTGAAGTTAAGCACATGCTTAACCAATTTGCTCAATCAGAGACATATCCTGGCAAGAGAAAACATCTTCTTAATGTTTCTTTATGTTGTGTCTCCATCCACAGCCTGCCTGAATGCTCTCATCTTTGCTTTACCTCACAAACAGGAACTGGCAGCTTTAGAGAGATTATCAGGGAGATTGACTCAGAACTGAAGGGCACATGATAATGGAATCAGATTTACCTACAGATGCTAAAATCTTTATCCTTGGAGACTCTGCATGGGCAAAAGGTATTAAAAAATGAAACATTCTTTCCTTTTTAAAAGGATCATAGCTCTAATGGTGTATATATCTCAAATACATATATCATATATATATCAAATTATAGAATATTAAAAACTGTAGATATATTGATTTTAGATGAGTTATTTCACTCTGGTGGGTCTTATTTTGTGAAGAGTTGCAGTTCTATTAGGGTCATGCAATTAAAATTATCATTAATGGTAGTAGGAAAAGGAAATAATTTTATTTTGCTTGTGGAAAAAGCATACTTAAAATATAAATTTGCATTGCAAAAATATTTTACTATTGTTCCTTCCATTTCCTCAATGCTCTAATGACCAGGGATTTAAAGGCAGCTATAAATAGCTGAAGTGTGCTCTAAGCCTCTCTCCTTTTTTTTTTTTTTGTGCATTTCCAGGTACGTTGTATATCTAAAGAGGAAATGAGTGACAGCCCAGTCTGCAGCCTGTTTTGTAGAAATATATGGCAGGTTTCTATTATGAGGTATTTACTGCTTCTCAATTCTGAGCTCGCTTTGGGGGTATGTTTGAATTACATACTTCTTTGCTGTAGAGAGGGATAATTTCACTGAAACTAGTGGAGACAGGCTTGCTGGCAAACAGACTGAACTTGATAATTTTCCCTCTTATCCTGGTGATACTATTCATTTGGCATTTTGCAGATGGGGAAATAGAGACATTGCTATGCAGAGGGGCTTTGTCGAAATCTTTCTCATCTCTCTTTCAACACCCCTTACATTACAGGAAAATAGGAAATTACATGTTTAGAGCACTCTGTCTGTTCTTTGACAAGCAATAGTCTCTCCAGCAAACTCTACAGACTAAGACCAGTAAACACATCACTTTCCATAGAGAGGAACACCCTGGCTCCTACAACAGTGGTTTCAAATCAGGTTTAAACTTTTCATGCCGTGACGGGGGCTACTGGATGTTACTCAAGTGTAAATAAAAGGTATTGAGAATTCCTTTCTATTAGAAACATAGCTTCTCAGGAAAATGGGGTTTGCTATATGGAGCAGATGACACCCACATTTATTTACTTTTTTTTAGGTGCTGCCTATTGGGGCATATTCTCTGCCTCAGTACAGAAGTTTAATTCCCTCTCAAATAAGCTGCCAAATGCTGAAAAATACCCCTATAACAGAAAGAGGCGAGCTGCTTTGAATGCAACCTTGTTGTCTCAAGGCAAGGTTGTCATTCCCACCCCCAGGATCTGCTCAGGAAGGTGTAGGGTGCTGAGCAGGGGGTAAAACACACCTCTGCATCAGGAAGAGTGCTGGGCAGTGCCCTCTGTACCCAGCTCTGAGTGCACAGAGACTGCCAGCATGCTGCTGGTGCACATTTAGCTCAGGATAAGCCAGAAATCTTTGCTGGTTTGGATATGCAAAGAGTTCCTGGTTTTTCAGGCGCACTCACAGAAAATTGTCTTTTCAGTTTTCCTGGGTTGTTGCAATGTCAGCTTGAGCCTGGTCCCATCCAGCTGCATCAGTCAAACCGAGCTCCACAACATGACATAACCTGACACAGCTGACACAGCCAGGTGTTACAAACCAATGGACACCATGGTTCACAAACTATTCAAATTACTTTCAGATACATATCCTACCTCTCTGCTCAAATCCTTCCCAGCTGTCTCTTTTCTCAGCTCCATATGAATCAGTGTTGGAGGAAAGAGAAGCGGGGGCAGATGGGGGAGGAAAGAAGAAGGCGGGAGAGAAAACATCCTGCCTGGCAAAAATAAAAAAACAAACTGAATTCTTGCAAACCATATTGCCTGAAAAATTAACTCTTTGAGAGAGGCTCACCACAGCCTTGGAGCCTCTTTCAGGCTTTTTAGGGGAGGGTTGTAAATATATCAGCTGTAAATGCACATCCTCTAGATTAAACATTCGTGTTCTGGAGTACTACATACTTTAATAATAATATTAATAATAGTGATAATAATAATAATAATAAAGTAAAACTATCTCATGTTTACAAGATGTCATATAATCAAAGACTTGGAGCGATTCCACAGTCCTGGAAAAAAATCAAGCCTAGCAGCACCAGAGAGACAGAGGCAGCCAGCTAGGACATCCACCCATGCCTGGGCACAGGCAGTGGCTGTAGCAAGTTTTGTGCCAGTGAAGTTTTATGCCAGTGAGACAGTCCATAGGAGCTAGTGCTTGACAGCACCGGCCTGGGCTGGTGCTGGCCCATATCAAGACATTCCACCTCCCCTCTGCAGAACAGAAAAGATGGGTTGCAGAGTTGAAGTGACTTGATGAAGGTCATACAACAAGTCTGTGGCAGAGTCAGAAATTCAGGCATGAATTTCATTATCCAGATAGCCATCAATCACCTTGGGGGACGGGAAAGGTTCAAATGCAGAAAGAATGGCGGGATACCCAACTTCCAGCGAAGGTCAGTGAGAGCTGAGTGCCTCATGTCTCCCATTACCACGGATATCTCCCCCTCAGAATATAAGTGCATAAAAAGGCCACCTCCCTCCTGAATATAAATCTTTGTGATTCTCTTTTGCTCTTAATTATAATAGTCTGAATCAAGAGAAATAGGTTGGCAGTCAATGAATTTACACCTCCTTAGTCAAGGAGCAGAATTCACCGTACAACCTTCATGTCTTTGCCTTAATGTTTTGTCAAAAGCAAATAAAAATATGGGTGAAACCAGCACCCTAGGCCATTAGCAGCATTTCTGACTGGTCCTTAATGCAGCATGTGTAAGAGAGCCCACAGTCCTCCCTCAAGGTTTGTGCTTCATTTATCTATTACAGACGGTCTCTGTGGGATGCATCTCTGTTCCGATTTATTTGTGAGCAGAGAGGAAGAGAGAAAGAGGGAGATGCTGAAAAAAGAGAGAGAGAAAGGAAAAGGGAAGGAAAGAAAGAAGGAAAGAAAGAGTGAAAGAAGGAAAGGCAAAAGGAAAGAAGGAAGGAAAGAAGAAAAGAGAGAAGGGGAGAGAGAAAGAAAGAGAGAAAGAGAGAGAGAGAGAGAGAGAAAGAGAGAGAGAGAGAGAGAGAAAGAGAGAGAGAGAGAGAGAGAAAGAGAGAGAGAGAGAGAGAGAAAGAGAGAGAGAGAGAGAGAGAAAGAGAGAGAGAGAGAGAGAGAAAGAGAGAGAGAGAGAGAGAGAAAGAGAGAGAGAGAGAGAGAGAAAGAGAGAGAGAGAGAGAGAGAAAGAGAGAGAGAGAGAGAGAGAAAGAGAGAGAGAGAGAGAGAGAAAGAGAGAGAGAGAGAGAGAGAAAGAGAGAGAGAGAGAGAGAGAAAGAGAGAGAGAGAGAGAGAGAAAGAGAGAGAGAGAGAGAGAAAGAGAGAGAGAAAGAAAGAGGAAGGAAGGAAGGAAGGGAAATAATGAAAGAGAGAAAAGGAAGAAAAAAAAATAAAAAGTTAAACCCCAAATGTTAATTTCTCTGATTTTGTATATATATCTCCTTATGAAACACAAAGAAGCGAAATAAGCACACAAAAAATTCTCAACACCAACGCTGTCCGTGGAGCAGCTGAGCCAGCTGAGTGCAGCAAGCAGTGTACAGGTGTCCTGTGCTGCTTTTGTTCGTTGTATAATAGGTGCCTACTGGAATGGGAGAAAGGGCATGAGAAGCTGTCCTTGTCTTTGCAGAGCATGAATAGCATTTATCTCAGTGCAGTGGGCATCGCCAAGTTGGGTTTTTGTCAACCTGTCAATTCCTTTTTTTTTTTTTTTTTTTTTAAACAGAAAGCAGAGTTCAGTAAATAAAGATAAATGATTGTGCTCCTTGTCTGCAGACCCTGGAGCTAAACTGAACAGGCCTCTTATGGTTTGGACCTGCTTCATTGACTGTTCAGACAGCCCAGTAATACGACAGATGTACCCAGCCGTTCCCTCTTCCCCGCTGTCCATTAGATTATGTTCATTTTGTCTGAGATGCCATTATAAGTCTCAAGGTCAAATAAGTCACAGAGAAGAAAGAGGAGGACTAATTTTTTTCCCTGCCGCCCTCCCTGCATAAGGACTCATTCGCAACTTGCAAAGCACATCGTCTTTTAAGGTGCACATACAGCTCAGCACAATTTATTGAAATAAAATGCAGGTGTAACATTCACCCGGAGGCCGTTCTGGCACGACAGCAGAGGAGACTTCTCAAGAGTGATTTGGACTGCTTTCCTAAATTTCTAATGAATTATTTGTAGGTAAAATACATTACGGGAGAGCTTTCAAAAAGAGGAAAAGAAGAAGAAAAAAAAACAGAACAAATATACAGGAAAGCAGACTGCAAGGTCTGAAGGCTTTTCAAGGGACTCTGGGCAAGTTATCACACTCTGAGCAGAGTAGTGGAAATGTGGAGATGGGAGGGGAGGAAGAAACAGCAGCAGTGATCTCAGAGTATTAAAGATCCCTAAAACTCCAAACTTGTTAAAAATGTGGGAATTAATTTTATTCTTGGATACAGCAGGGTGTGTTTCATCCCAATGGAGTCTTGGGTAGTGACTAGAGGTCTGCATTGTGTCTGTCACAATAAAACTAAACAATAATAAATAATTTCTCTTCTTTATGGAAATATTTCTATTCTTTAAAGAAAATTAAAGAATGCCTACTGAGGAACCCCAAATAGGATTGCATATTCAGTTAGCATGATTTTTGTTTTCCCAGAGCTTGATTTTCAACAAGTGGGAAGAAATCCATTTATTTCTGTGACTTTTGGACTGTGCTGATACATAAAGCTTGAGTAATGAATTTTAGGGTTAGGAAAGAGGCTTTTGTTTTGCTTTTTAAAAATAATTTATATTTGTCTTTTTTATATGTTCACTGTTAGCAAGTAGCTACATTTAAGAAGAAACAAGATAAATACTATTTGGGGCAAAACATTCAATAATCAGAATACCCATCACAAACAAACAAATAAACTAAAACCCACAAAAAAACTATGGCATTTTAAAGTTCTACAGCATCTTAATGATGTCAAAATTGACTTATCCACTGTGTCTGGGAAGAAGAAAAGCACGGTTATTCACATTTTGCTGATCAGTCATCAAGTAATAGAAAGATTAAGGGACACAGCAAACCCAAAGCTGGCTGATTCCAGCAGAACCTGAAAGTAATCCAGCTTCTCCTGTGTGTCACATTTAAATACTTCTGTTGGACAGTCTCCCTCTTCAGACTGAGGAGAGGGCAGACATGAGGCAAGCAAGCTGGATCCAGGACAGCTCTGAGTAACTTCATTTTTAAAAATTAAAACAAAGGTTTTTTATGGTATGTTCAGGAATTAATTTGTAAGGACAAGTTCTGATGCCCAGGGCATGTTAGGGGAACCCAGCTTAACCCCAAATCCCTCAGTATTCAACAGCTCAAAACACCTGACTCTCTAAGCCTGGCCCTTTAGGAAATCTGAGTAAGAACCAGGCAAATATAAGAAGTACAGAGGTGTTTTAGAACAGAAGCATAAATTACTATATTTAGATCAAATTTAAGTAACTTTTAAAGTGTACTATGGTTCCGTTTTCTTAACCAAAAAAAAAAAAAAAAAAAAATAGTCCAAGCACTGAACCAGTAGCATTCCCAGAGAGAGAATTCGTACTTGTGGCACGTACAGATGCTTGTTCCTGCCCGTGCTTCCCGAGGCTGCGGAGCGCACCAGGGCTGGGGCGCACGGGGAGGCTCAGCCCGCCCTGCCCCTGCTCCGAGTTTGCCAGACATGAACCAGCTCTCGCCCAAAGCCCCACAACAGCACTCCTCTGTAGTTTGAGCTAATAAGTCTTCCTTTGTTAGGACTGCACAAGCAAAGAAGCCTGAGGGAAGCACGAGGAAATGCTGAGCAACTGAGACGCTCCCCGAGGCCAGCCTCGTGCTCCAAAAATGCAAAAGGCAAAAGGAGCTGCTCTGCCCTTTCATAGGCCACCACGGCCATAACCCGCCATGATCTGGTCAAGACATTTCTCTTCCACCTTTCAACTCCCCATGGGAAGTCTTAACATTCATTTCTTTGCAAGGCTATTTTGGTCTTTGCAGTTACATGCTATGGTGATGAGAGTAGATTATTCCTTAGGGGAGTGAGGAAGGACCGCTTTGTAGACATTTTCCTCACCCTCTGCATGCAAGATTAAACACAAGTTGATATGAAGTATGCAGGGTTAGAAAGAATAGAGCCATAAGATTTTTAAAATATGAATCCACTCAAGTGAAACATAGACTAAAGTCTTGCAAATGCATTTTTGAGTGTGCTGCATTACTTCCCCATCGAGAGTTCTCCACATGATCCCTTGAGATATGCGGTCCTCTGAAGCCTGTAAAATTATTCTAATCAGCATTTGCTTAGCACTTCAGAAGTTCTGGCAAACACAAGCTAATTAATTCTCACAGTTCCCCCAGAGAAGGAAGATCTCATTTTGTTGATGGTAGCACAGAGGCAAGGATAGTATAAGTGACATGCCCAAGGCCATATTTTGGGCTGGTGTCTGGCACAAAATCAGAAGTTTGGGACTAGCTACCAAATCAGGCCAATCCAATCCTTCTATGACTCAAGAACATCAGATGCAACCCAAGGTATCTGCTAAACTCAAATAACTTTACCTTGTGCTTAGGATTAAGTGAATCTGACAGCATTTCTGCCTGCAGTTATTCGAAGGAAGATGTTTCTCTTCATCAAATGCACAGGGAAGTTGTGCACAGACTGGAGGAACTTTAAATGTAGAGATGTTTTAGCTGGGAGAACTATACCCGTTATCTTTGCTTCAGGGAGAATTATGTGAAATGGAGATTGGGAGGAAAATAATGGGAAAGGCAGGTTATATGTTATACTTCCATTTGATCAGCTTCTGCTTTTTATATTTGTGAAAATATTTTGGTTGGGCTTTATCTTTTTTTCTTGGTATGTGACATAAACTTCTGGTGCAGAAAGCACAATTTTTGGAAAAGAGAAAACAATCATCATTCAGACTTGGGCTGGATGGGGGTCTGAGCAGCTTGGAGTGGTTGAAGATGTCCCTGCTCACTGCAGGGGAGTTGGAGTGGATGGACATTAGAGGTGCCTTTTAGCACAAACTATTCCCTAACTCTGCAATTCTGTGAAATCAGGAGATGTCCAGAATGTGTGATGGAGGATTGGAGCTATGAAAACTTCTGATGGGTCATGTTGCGTAATGTACATCATATTATACCTAGGTCAGGATCATAAATTCCTAATTTTTAGAAATATTCAGAAATATTAGAAAAGTAAACACAAAGTAAAACTCCCATCAAGATGATATAAAGTAAGGGCCATTCACAACTGTTTGTTTATAATTAATTTGTTCTGCAAACTCTGGAATAGACTGTCTAAATTTTTTCAAGGAAATGGTTGTCCTGACCTACTCCAACCCCCCACCTATTTTTCAAATATCTTTTAAATTTTTGACTAAACATTGACGGATGCCCTTTGTGAGTAGACAGTTGAGCAAAGATTATGCTCAGTGTAATATGTGTTAATAATTCCTTGTTCTGGTGGCTCAGTGTGACAAGTGATTCCTAGAGTAATCTCTAAGAATTGCATAAAAGAGAGGATGAGAGTTGTTAACCAGGCACTGGAATTTCAATGGAGGGAAAAACACATTCCTTTTGAGTAAAGTAAGGGGAAAGGGAAAGGGAAAGGGAAAGGGAAAGGAAAAGGAAAAGGAAAAGGGAAAGGGAAAGGGAAAGAGGACAAGAGAAAGAGGACAAGAGAAAGAGGACAAGGGAAAGGGAAAGGGAAAGAGGACAAGGGAAAGAGGACAAGAGAAAGAGAAAGAGAAAGAGAAAGAGAAA
>VWPU01011292.1:0-112247 GCA_013398955.1 Callaeas wilsoni
CCCGGCCGCCCCCCCCGCCCGGCACGGACCGCAATGATTTAGAAGTTCAGGAATCCCACGTGACGTCACGGAGGGTGATGTAATGCTTCTCTAAATAGAACGTATTGTAACCGTCCCTCAGTCCAACGTGGTTCCTCCGGCCGCGCTGCCGGTCCCGTCCCCGCCGCGCCGGGCGGTAAGTTCCTAAAAATACGGGGCTGCCCCGGGAAGGCGCCCGGCGCACCCCGCACGGAGCCGAGAGCAGCAGCGCAGCAGCGCCGGGTGCGCGGCTGGGGAAGGGGCAGCCCGCGGCTGCAGGGGCTCTTCCCTCCGCCACCGCATCTGCTCCGGAGGCGGCAGCGCCTGTCCTCGCCGCGCCGCTGCCGGGCGCGGGGATCCCGCCGCTCCCGCGTCCCCGCCGTGCTCGGGGAGAGGGGGCGTGAGCGACCCCGCGTCCCGCGGAGGGTCGGGCAGGGCAGAGCGGCGGGGGGCGGGAGCGCACGGCCGCCGAGACGCGGGGAAGCCGGACTCTCCGCCCGCACTTCAGGGAGTTCGGGAAGTCTGCGCGCTGCTTCCCGGGACGGGATGGGATGGGATGAGATGAGATGAGATGGGGCGGCTGCCGCGGAGCGCAAGCGGCACCCCTCTGGTGCTGCCCCGAGCGGAGCGGGCGGGTGGGCAGGTCCCGGCGGAGGCACCGCGCAGTCCCCGCGCCCACGGCGGGCTGGAAGGCTCCAGTCTCCCCGTGCCCCGGCAGCACCCGGCCGTGACAGCTCGGCGGCGCGCTGCTCCGCCGTCCCCTCTCCCCGCCGCCCCCAAAACTTCTGGATAAGTTTCGCGGCGGCGGCTGTGCTTCCCAGCGAGCCGGGACCAGCCGGCGGTGGCCGCGGAGCGGTGCGCGGGGTGGTGCGCGGCCGCCTTCCCTGTGAGAAACCCCAGGTGCCGGGCGGCTGCCGGCCCTTACGTCATGCTGCGGGCCGGTGCGGGGCTGATGCTCCGCTTCTGATGCCCTCGGGTGCGGGGCGGGGGCGAGTGTTGACAAGGTCCCCTCGCTGCAGCCCTCCTCTCCCTTTACAGCTCCTCTACTCCGCTCATCATCCCCTTCCCCAGCTTCGCGTCCCCCGCCACTGTCCTCTCTTACAGGGGTCTCTCTCTCCCCAGCGAAGTTTTCAGGACGATAAGAGCTGCAGGAGTGTAAGGGGAATACTTGCTAAACTCTGCCTCCTCTATTTTTTATGTCCGAGCATGGTGAGTGATCCTTCATCTCCAGGGCTCAATATAAGCTTTATAATTGGAAAGAGAGAGGTTATTTCAGAGATGGGGGTAGGAATAAAGGAAAATGAAATGTCCATATGTTGTTTGGTTTTTCTTTTTTTTTTTTTAATCCAGACTGATATGAGAAGTGACTTAAGCAGCAAGATTAGAAGATTTCCATATATTATCAGTAAGAAACAGTGCTTAGCTAGATGAAATTGAAGCTTGAAGAGAAGCGTAATAATTACTGTGAAGCATCCTACTTGGGCATTTCTTGAGACTGCAGTTTTTAGAGAAAGATTCACCCGCTGGTGTGCACCAGATTTTCCTTGTCTGGCCATTTGGACAAGCAGCAGTGCGTCAAGGAACAGTGGTGTAGGAAAACTTTCTTGTAAGATACTGTCATGCAGGGATAATCCAGAAACTGCACTGAAAGAAAATTGAGAGGTGCAAAGTGAGAGCCGAATGCAAAAACGGAGGGTAATTTGTGGGACTTTTGCCGAAGGAGGTATGCTTCCATAAGGGTAAGGTTTATTTTCAGTATAAAAGTGTACTGTGGTGAAAGTCCCTGCTCAGTGTTTTGTAACTTTCATGCGGCGAACGAGGTTGTCGGTATCAAAAGCTGGAAATTCTTAATAAAAAATGGCTAAACTCCTTATTTGTGACTCCTTAATCCTAAAGGGAGCTGTACAGGTCGCAAAGCACTAGAGAAAAGTGTGATTAATGATCAGTGATTAGTGATAAGTGATTAGTGGTTTTATTCAAACTGTTACCTCTGACCAGAAGCACACATCAGAGGATTAACAGGCTCTTTAGATAAATGCTCATTAGTGGAAGGGGGAAAGCAAAGATAATAGGCATGCACACAGGGACAACTTTCTAGGAAAATCATTCCTGTCTCTGGCATAATAAGCTCTATTAGCAGAAAGGTTCTTTAATTTAAAAGTTGCTTTTATCTTGTAAATCAAAGATAGATGTAGAAGTTTGCTGCGCTATTATAGCCTAAATTTTCCCATATCCACTAGATGTGGATTATCTCGGTAGTGATATTTTATTTAAAAAACCCCAAACCCACACACCACAATTGAATCTGTAAGAAACTGAACATTCCCAAGGCTAAAGCCCTGCATCCCGAGGCATCTGCTCCCAAAGCCTGCTGCTGGCAGCTAACTAGATGGCGCAGTCCCGTTCTGTGCGAGTGTACACTCCTGGGTTATGAACTTAGCAAGTAGCAGCTTGCTAGGTGTCCTTCAACACTTACAACAAAGTTGATTCTGTGCTGGGTTGGAGGCTAGACAGTGCTATGAGTTTGTAGTCACATTTTCCACTTCAGTTAATCTAAGGAGTAAAAGGCTACTGGAAAAATTAGCCTCATTTACTGAAAAAGATGGTGAGAGAAAGAAGAAGAGAATGAGAGAGGGGCAAATAGCTACAGCCTGAGACATAACTCTTGATTGCACTGTTTTGTACTGCTTAAATGAAGTACTCTTCTGATGGCCCTAATTAATGAAGCCTGAAAGCTCTTGGGAGTTTTTCCCCCAGCTATCACTGGCAAAGTGAGTCTTTTTTTTTTATTTTAAATAAGTCACTAAAAAGAAGGAACAGTTGGTGTGGTGGTTGAACAAAACAACTTGGACCTGACTATGCTCTACAGATTATGGTAAGGAGCCTGTTTTTATGATAACTAACCAGGGATTTTTCATTACTCTTAATTATACATGGCTTGGGAAGAACTGGTATCTACTGCTGTCGATAGACTTGGGGTTTCTTTTGTCCCATTAGCTTGCATGGGATTTATGTTTGGTTTTAACTGTGGAGATCATCAAAGTTTCAAAACTTTAAAAGAAACACTTGAGTGAAACAGGAAATAGAAATAATGAACTTACGGCATGAAAAAGAAATGGCTCTAGTCTCCTATTGTTACATCTTTAATTGGAGACTTAGGAATAGTCAGGCTAATGCTTAAAATCAAAAAGTTTTGTAATAGCATATAAAAAAGGCAATAAGCGCTGTCTGCCAGTCTTGAATATTGGATGGCACTTTTCCAGGATTTAAAATTGCAATATTTTTAAAAGTTTACACATTTAGAACAAGCGGAAACCTTTTCCCCCTTCCAAAACACCCATTTATAGCTCAGCTTCAATTTATCACACTCCATTTCTGCTAATTTAACCCAGGGAATGTAAAGGGAAAGAAACCATGTATATACATTTAAAGAAAAGATAGAAACAAGATTGTACATGTAATTTTATTTATATCACCACTTAGCAGAATGTCTTACACAGATAAAGAGTAATAGGTGCTTTTTAAATTTGATATTCACTTCCTCACGCTGAGAATCTAAAATGTGCTGCAATCACATTTATCCTGTTCGCTGCTGAGGAATCTTCTGTAAAAGATAGTTGCTGTGAGAGCTAGAGTTCATTCTGGAGTTGATAAGAGAGAGGTAATCTCCCAGTGCCTTCAGAAGGCAGCTTTTACATACTAAACCTTTCAGCTCTGTGTGGGCAGAATCTCTCTGAGCTCAGTAAGTCTTGCAGGATGATTTGAAACTGGGTTATTAACTTGTCTCCTTGTGGCCCCCTCTAAAAACCTGTCTCTCTGCCCCTAATCAAGGTATGAGGATCTTAAATATTAGAAGAGTTCTTGCAAGGTGGTCGTTGCTCTTAGAACAATTTCTTTAATCAAGGACTTTTCCTCTACTCTTTGTCATCCCGTGTCTCTAATTTCTGCCATTAGTTAACTTTCTGGATTTCCTGTAAACCTGTTGCTGTGAGGGTTTATACCTATGTTTGTGTATTATTAGCTGTCTTTCAAGCCTAATTTTAATTCCAGTGACCATCTTTCTTATAAACTCATTATTATAAGGAAACTATTTCAGGACAAGATTTTGCAATAAAAGAAGAGCAAAACTATTTTTACTTCAAACATTTAAAAAATTATTATTAAGGACCATGTGATTTATTATTGGAACAAGCTGGATTTTTTTCTCAAGGCCCGTGAACACTGATTTTTCTTGTAACTCATTACAGGAATACTCTACTCAGTAGACTCAGTTGCTGGAAAAACAGATGTATAAAGCAACAAGTCTTTCAGTTCTGCTTCCCAGGTCTAGGTGAATCTTTGCTTTAATTCTGTTTTGGTTATCTCATGCTAATCAAATTAATAGGCAGACATATATAACTAAGCCAGCCTATCTGGCTTAATATTTCATGTGTAAACTCTCATTGATACAATTACATAGGAGTTGCAGTGGAAATATTTAAAATGCTTTGAGATTCTGTCAGTCATAAGTACTAACTCCAGGGCCGATCAGAGAGCTTGGTAGGTCACTCTGCAGTATCTCAAAACAATTTCTGTTGATTTGCCCTCTCTCCATGCTGCAAGCTCTTCAAGCCCTGTTTCCCCCCTGCCCGGCCCCCCCTCTCTTATTTCTAGGTAAATTATCTCAGCAAATTATAATGCTCCAGAGATTTTAGGGCTCTAGCCTTAAAAAAGAACTTTCAGGGCTTTTGCATTTCCCTGCCTTGAGAAGTTATCAACGTTGATCACAAATTTAAGAACTATGAAGACTTTTTTTTTCCTCTCACCAAAAGTCATATTACTATGCTGATTTACAATTCTGAAAGTGTAGTATTCTCTGACACAGACAAAACAGTGATCTCAGACAATATGTTATCATGCTGTATTTTAACTTCAGCTGCGTTATAGCAGTAAGTACAGAAATCAGCTTTTGTAGACTTGTCATGTAAAAAGAAAATCCTTTTATGGAAATACTTTTTTCTTTTGGTTACACATACAGTCAAATAAATTATTTAAATAGTCTCAGGTATACATAACAAGCACAACATAACATATGTAAAATAATTGTTTTGGATATGAGATGAAAGGACTTGTTGAAGCAGATAAGCTCTTGTGTTTTTTTATATCCGTGGAGCTCTTGTGTTGGTTTGTGCACTGATTGTTTCGCTCCTATTATGGCTCAGGTTGATGGGGCAATCCTGAAACTCTAGAATAATACTTAATCTACTATTTTTCACTAAGGTGTTATTTTGTTCTGTAACTAAAATTACCAGGAGTCAGCATTTCTTTACTAGCCATTGCATGGGAAATGCAGGTGTTATTTGCCCTTACAGAGTTAAGAAAGGGTTGGTTGCACTGGTTTGTAGGTTTTTAGGTTGTGATATCAAATGCTATTTTATAAACACAAAGAGATTTTCCAAGGATTTTGCTGAAGGCTGTAGGATTTTCAAAGTAAAACATCGAAAGCTTACAACAATTTCCGTAGCTTAAAAGATGTTTTGCTTTTGGTTCTTGTTTCCGTCTTACACTTTTTTGAGAATTTCTTCAAGAAGTCGGTCCCACACACAACTTCAGAATAAACGCCTTGAAACACTGTCGCCAGCAGTGTTTGTGTAGGTGTGTGGTTTTAATAATCTCTTCCGCCGAGACAGCTCATGTCACTGTCGTGCCACCCTGCCACGTAAGGTGATTTGAAGGTGTGGGGTGCAGCCCTGCTTGGCCAGAAGGCTCCACTTTGTGGGTGATAAAAATGGCAACGTCTTCAGAAGAAGCCAGAAGGAATGAGATTTGAATTTAATTGGAAAAAAATACTACAAATCCTCTCTTACCTTTGCCAGCTGATTCTGCTTTTCTTTAGCTCTGAATGTTTTCATTGCTCTTACTAGGGTACTGAGATCTCTGCTTGCTCAGGAATTGCGCATGTTTTGATCTCACCTGCAGTTTTCTACCTCACATAAACTCTAGTTTCTACTGCCTTTTTAACCTTTGCAGTGTTTTCTCAAGCAGCTAGCTTTTCTCTCATCTCAGCTTCTTTCCTTCCTGAGGGCCTTGTCTTTGGGTGCCACCACTCAGTGAACATTTCAATGCAGTTGAAATGTCTGGTCCCAATCTCAGAATGCTTGTGTATTTTAAAATTTTCTGTCCAGGGATGTACTGAGTTTAAACTAGTCATCCTTAAATACACTGCCTAAAGTTAATACAGAGATATGTAATTAATTTGGGTGATCTTTTCTCATTTAGAGGAAGCTGGCTTTTTTCCTGTTTACTTTGTGGACTTGTGCCTTTAGTTACTCTTTCATTGCAAGTAAGGCAGCATTGTTCATCGCCACTTTTTCTGAGGTGTTTGCAAGTATCCAGAAACTAATTTGTCTTCTCTGGGAAATGAACCTGGACCAGTGACTCCTAGATTTAACATCTGATTTTTATTTTTTTTTTCTGCTGGTCTAATGTAAGGAATGCTGGTTAATATGCTCAACACAGGGGGCTCTGTAGCACAATAAACAGAATCTGAGATTGGATTTAAGATGCGTTGTATGGAGCAGCTATAACAGTAAGCAATAAATTGAAATGTTATTGTATTGTACTCCCTCTCTTTTTTTTTTTCCTTTTCTGTCCTTTAAATCTTTGAGTTCTGGAGTGCTGAAAATATTACCTGTTAAATAGTATTCTGCCTAAGCAAACTCTCCAAGATATGGATGTTGATAGTACGTCACTTGGTCATGCACTGATGCTGCAAATCAGCTGCCAGTAATTCAGTCATGGGTGAACTAGTTTGCAATCATTCCCAGTCCAAATATACCTCTCACTTAACTTTTCAAAAAACTTTTATTCAACAGCAATGCTCTGTTACTAGGTGCAGAGCTTTAAATTATGAACGGCCTTGAGTTCAGGCACCAGAAGAGGTTTAGCTTGCATATTAGGAAAAATTTCTTCATCAAAACAGTTGTCAAGCATTGGAATAGGCTGTTCAGGGAAATGATTGAGTCACCATCCCTGGAGGTATTTACAATATGTGTAGATGTGGCAGTTGGGGACATGGTTTTGTAGTGGATTTGGCAGTGTTGGGTTAATGGTTCAACTTGATGATCTGAAGGGACTTTTCTAACTTAAGCGGTTCTATGATTCTGTAATAGTAAATCATACCTTCATAGGTACTACTCTGAATTAATTTTAGGCAATTTAGTTAAATCTGCTTTTGGTTCTGGTCAAGTCAGTAAATGAGTTTGTCATGATTTTTTTTTAGGTGCCCAGCAGGAACTCCAAAGGTGACCTGAGTGTGTGATGGCAAAGAGCCTGGAATTGTGCTTGTCCAGAAACAGCACTGCCCAATTTAGAAATTTGGGCTTGCCAGTATCTCACTTATAAGAAGCTTCTTTTCTCAAGATGGTTGTAAAATACAACCTGAAAAAACTAAAAATAGAGCAATGGAGTAGAAACAGATCAACAATTGCTTTGTTCAGGAGTATCTTTTCCTACCTATTGTTTAACTTCGTTACTGAATGAATGCTTTAGGAAGAAGAAATTTTGGTTAAGGGTTTGTGGTAATTTCAATCACCACATCAACTTCATTTTTTGTGACTTAAAAAAAAGCTACTTTTGCTGGCAAAGATTGGGGCGGGGGGAATTGCATTTGCATATTCTTTTTAAAGGTTGAAGAGATCAGGATCAACATCTGTAGAGACTTCCATAATTTCTAGAGAGCACAAAATGAAGGAAAATAAGAGATTCTTTAGCTAAAAACAAGTTAAGGAATTTTCCTTCTTTTCTTACTTCCATATCCTGAAGTGCATCAGTGTAGTACTTAAATGTTGTTTTATATCTGTTATTAAATAAGGCCAGTGTAAATTTCTTTTAATGGATGTGCGATGGAAAAGTATTTTTAAAAAGGCAGTGGGGAAAAAAAAAAGAATGATGTGAAACTTAAACCACTTTCTAAAATTCCTGTACTGCTTTTTCATTCTTCAACACCAGTAAAGCAGTACATGGACTCAGGCATGAAAATGGGTTAAATTTGAGTAATTGATGGTTTATCACGAAAAGTGAGAGAAAGCAGTAATTTAACTATTTTGATGAGAATCTTTAAAAGACAAACTTCTGTAAATAATTCGCTATGAAAGTAGAAAGGATCAAAAGAGCCATGGGTTTTATGACTGGGTAAGTAGAATTACATTCTTGTGGATTTAGAAAATATCATAGTAGAGCCTAATTCTCCACTCACCCTGATACAAATCTGGAGCAACTCTATTGAAATCTGTAGAGTTACCAACTGCAATAATACTCATTGAGAAGAAAATTAGATTCACGGGGTCTATTCTGAACGTAGCCTATCAGTTGTGCGCTGTGCAAATCCCATTATTAAAGTAATAGCCTTACATGTCACGTTAAGGACGGCTGTTTCCCCAAGATGAACATGTTTGTAGCTCTCCTCATCTTGTGGCTACTTTTTAAGGGGGCAGGGGGATATTGAGAATACTTATTTTCTGCTCAATTAATATTCCTTCCGTGCACTCTCCTTCCTCTCACGCGCTTTATGTGTGGGCGCGCAGTCTGCACTCTCCATCATCTATCTGTCTGTGTCTCTTTGGCTGTGACAGTCACCACTCTGGCCTCAGGCTTGCACAACATAGATGAAAAGCCCACCAAGGTTTTCAGTTAAACATGGCAGGATATAATTCTGCTCCTAAATATGATGTACATTTTCACTCTTAACAACGCAGCTGTGAATTGGAAGTAACACCTTAGACTTTAGTTACATTTTATATGTGGAAGTTTTGGGGTTCCTTTTAGTATTTGGAAAAAAAAAAAGGGCAATAGAGGGGGAAAGATGTGAGGAGGCAGTATGGCTCGGCAGTTTTAATAAATTGGAGTGTTTGTTTGCAACACTCAAAAGCAACACCCAGGCCACTTGGGCATCTTGCATAGCTCCCAAGGTGGCCTGAGAGTGGGAACAAAGTCTTTGAGAAATGGGGGAAAAATACCATCACTGCCTGAGCTGCCCTAATTTTCTGTTTTAAACAGGGAAGTTCGAATAAAGAAAAACATTGTAAAGAGTGATAAATAATGTCCAGTGTACAACCAGCACTTTGCCCAGCCCTAATCACATAGAGTCACTTGCTTCCAATTTTCTTCATTTGGCCCAGTATATGTGTGGTCAGCTCTGTTACTTTAGAAATTGGTATAAATTGATTGACTTCTCTGAAACTCTGTGGAGTGAGAGTATGGCCCATGGTTGATTATTAATGGCACACAAAGGGCAACTTCTGTGTATATTCTTTTGTGAGAGGATATAACAAATATTTTTAGGCCCTATAACCACTCTGGTGTGCAAAGGCTCTGGATCCTTAACAATCCAGAGGTTAATTTAGAAAAAAAAATGAAACAAACCCACAACTATTATTTCATTGCCAAACATTTTTAAAAAGCACTATTTATGTAGGCCCTATATAAGCACACATTGTTTTATGTTCCTTCTGCTGGCTTTGCATTTGACTAAACCATTATTCTCGGAGCACTGCTGTGCTGAGATCATCAGTGATGATGGTGTGAAAACAAACAAGTTTTAGCATGAGAAGTCACTATATAATTTGACAGGGAGGTTGTCAGCACCAAAACATCTACATTCATTTCATCTCCGGTCAAAGCAAAATAAAAATCAGATGGCTAATGGGAAAAAATACATTCTTAGGAAGAAGGGAAGGGGATTGGATCTAATTCTGCAAGGTGCTGTGTCAGTCAAAAGTAGGACCAATCTCAATTCCCGCTGAGGTCAATGGTTGTCGAGGGCACTCAGGGACTACTGGCATTGGGCCCCTTTTCTCCAAAGTTTAGTAAAACTGCTGAGATGAAACTTAATTCTTCATTAATTCAAACTGCTAGCAAGTTCTTGGGAGTAAAACTGTCTTTGTTAAAGATCAAGATATGCTTCAGCTCTTCTATAGAGAACTAAAAAAGTATGTGCTCTAATTCTGTAGCCTTCAAGGAGTTCTTCAACATGAAGAGTTCTGCATATACCTTAATAGCACAAAAATCCTGCTTCAGAGAAAAATGTTTCTGGTCTCTGTTACATTATACAAAATATGAAATTTTATTCTTTTAAAGTGACCTTTAATGTTATCAAGAATGATTTTGTATTCCCTAGTGTTAAGTTAAAAAACTTTGGGACTATTGAATGCAGTTATGTGTAGTCAAATAGGTGCTGTGAAAAATAAGCTATCAGCTATGTGCATGCCCCCCAATATTTTTTTCTTTGTTCATCAGCAAAAATTATAGTGGGCTGTTTTTAACAGAAACTGTTAAAGTCAATGGATCCCAGATGAGTCAACCAACTTAATAATACCCTAAAATTTAGGAGTTCCAGATAGTTTATTTTACTGCTGTGTGGTGGCCTTACACTTGAACTTCTTACTGGATTATCTAAATTGAGTGGAGCTTGCAGGATACACAAGGAAACACTCTGAAAAACATTGCTCCCTCTGTAGCAGTCAGGATGCTACATGTTGTATTTTCTCTCTCATGCTGTCTGTTTCTATATGAATTTTCTTGCCAAAATGTTGCTATTCCAAAATATTGAGACAGCCTATTTCTAGGCTGTCAGTCTTCCAGTTTTCATTTCAGAGTTTTGACTCAGTGTACTGTCAGCCAAAAGCTTTTCAGCAGGCTGAAAGCTTTTAGGCACACAAGGATCTTTGAAGAAATATTTTCAGCATTGTAATTAATTCTAAATTAATTTATAATGAGGACAATAAGAGGCATGATGATGACTGTTTTATCAAGCTAGTCATGAAAATTTGATTTTCTTTTTAAATTTGAATTTGCTATGTTGGTGTCAGATAGTTTAAATGTACTTAGGATGCCTTGCAAGTGAAGCGTCAGTTTGATGTTCTGGGTGTGCAGAGCTCCTTGTTCTATCTCTTCTTTTGAGGAAACAGCCTTCCTTGAGCAGAGAAAAATGTGGCATTGGGAGTGCTGCTGAGCCACGCGGCCGTGTGACTTTGGCAGTGAGATCTACCTAACGCCTTTCCCAACTAATAAAATTGCAGCCACCAGAGTTCAGGTGCTTTCAGAAAGCCCAAGCAAGATTTCAAACAAATTTCTCACTTGGCTCCAGTGCTTAGAAAATACTGGACAGGGAAATGCCCATGTCTACATTAATAGAGAGGTCAGTGCTCAGTAGCACCTAGAATGGGCAGGTATTGCATGGAGAATGGATTTTGTAAAATATCAATTGTTTTGTAGCCTTACATTGCAGAATTTTAAGAGAAAAAACAAGTCTGCAATTTGGCAACTGGTTTGTACAGACTCTTGTGTATATAGTAAATGATACACAGCAGTAAATTCTGTAGCTTATTGTTAGGTGAGAAAGAGGTAAAAGCAAGTGGTCCATGCCATGGAAATAACATTTTTGAAAAAGGTTGATTGTGAAAGAGTTAAATGAAAATCCAAATAGAAGTACGTTTTTCAGCCTTTTATAATTTTGTGCACATCACTTTCCTCACATACCTAGTGCCTTCCTACGAGCCATCTTCAAAATATATGCTAAAAAAGCATCACCCTTGTGGTGCCCGCATTAAAATGCCAGTTATTTCTCCACCTAATGACCGACTCTACTTGGAGCCATCTGTGTTCTCAAGTATGGTGTATGTGAGATGGTCTGAGAAGTGGCAAGGTCCTGACAGAGCCTCTTGTCTCTTGCTAAGCCCCATATTTAGCACAGAGGGGATTTCCTTGCTGTTGTGTAGAGAAGACAGTTGGGCCACAGGGTTTTTCTCTGCAGCCCATCCAGTCCTGAGTTAAATCAAGTAGCAGTTGCCAGGGGTAAAGTCGGTGCCCTCTGAGCAGCCTCTTTGGAGGGGAGTACATCTGGCCTTTGCAGCCAGGCTAGTGACATTTTTTGAGGGGGAAAAAAATACTCACCAAAGACTTTCACACAAAGAACTGTACTGAAAAGCGTTGAGGCCTGAAAGCGTTCGCAGTTAATGATCAAATTTTCTGAGTAGCTTCAACCAAAATAAAAGGGGAGAAAAATATGTGAAAAAGTCAAAACACTCTATTTCAACATTTTATCAAAATGAGGCACATCTTCTTTGAAAATTTATGTATATTAAGGAAGACATAAGACACTACATCTTTCAGAGGTTTTTTTTTTTGTTGTCGTTCTGAATAAAGTCTTTGAGGTTGATGCAAACACTTTTATGTTTATCTGCTTTTATTTGTCTGCTCTTGGCTTGGGAGGCTGAGGTCTCTTCGTCTTCTTGTCTGGACAATACAGTTCTGTGTATATAAGACAGGGACAAGCTCCTGGAAAGATGTGTTGTTTGAGAAATTCAAATAACTGGGTAGAGGCCTTTTGTTGGCCACATCTCCCAAATATTTCCTACGACTTGGTCTGGTCTGATCTGACTGGAACAGGGAAGATGATTGCCTTCTCTGGAGGGCATTGCAAAATCAGTGTAATCAACTGGTGGAATCAGAAAAAGATTGGCTGAAAGAAACCAAGTCTTTGTACAGCACCTTTGCTGAGAGTAAATTTAGGAGAGGCTGTCTTCTACTAAGAATACTGTCGGAAGTATCCTGGACTTTTTTTGAATTAAATCACTGCATAATTGTTAAAATTCAGAAATTGGAGTAAATGGAGAAAGAGTCTTTTTTAGTTATGCTACTGGCTTAGGTTTTTAGGGCCTTTTAAAAATGTATTTTTTTTTTATGGGAAATGTGGATGACTTAAATGGATTTCTCTTACTGGGAATTATCTGGTGGAAGTTCTGATTAATTTGAATATTCAAGGATGGATTAAAAGGGATTTGAAGGAACAATTAATGTTTCCTAGGTATGGCTTTTTTTTTTTTTTTTTAAATTTTTTTCCTTTGAGCAGATTAGTTTCTCATTTTTTATCAGGAGACATACTAGGATTTGATGAGGAAGAAATTCTGGCTTATTCCAGTTGTGTGGAATTGCTTTTCTTAGATCATGTGTAGTATTTAATCTCCATGTGATGGCTCTTTAACTTGTCTTTTCAAGTGTGTGTTTTGGTGGTTTGATGGTATGTAGAACATTTCCTTCCTGTACTTCAGCATTTCTAACCAAAATCTGAGTATGTTTGAAAGCTTAGCTTATTCACACTTCCTAATCATAATCCCCTTGGTTTCCTTGTCAGCACCTTTGTGGTATTTCTCTGGACACCTCAATCTAATATCTCCAGAGGTTATTCTACAGAGTAACCTTTGACAAGATCTATTACTTACTACTTACTGCTTTTAGCAAGGTGAAAAGAGGTCAGTCTCTGTAAAAGGCAGGCATTATTAGAAGACTGCTGTAGAGTCTCTTGGTGGCTTGTCCATCTCTTCTGGCAACACTGCAAATCGGTTCAGCCACCTCCTCTACGGCATAAAGAAAATTACATTTATATGTGGATACGATCATGGGTACGTAACCCACGTCCTTGGGAAAGTGGCTACTTTGTGCATTACAAAGCTCCAGGTGGTTTCTTTGTCAAGGTTGTAGTACACTGATGCACCCACTGGAATCTGTGAGATTTTTGCTGTCAGCTGCAAGGGTAACAGGATTTGAGCCCGTTAGTTTTGTTTGATCCATTTAATTGAACTTTGTGGCCAATGCTAATGACGTTTGCTGCTGCAAGGGTTGAATTGGTAATTTTGTTACCCCTCCTGTCAGAGTTCAGCATCTTCTAAATGAGCTCTGGTGTTGTCTGTTTCTTTAACCAAATTAAGATGCAAAAGCTACCTCTTTCTAATCTGAAAAACACAGATTGCAAAATCTCATTTTACCAAAAGAGTAACTACAAGATCATTTTGGCTGACAATACAAAATCTCAGAAATTAGACAAAACATATTTTCTTCCAGATTAATTAAAAAGATGAGAAATTGTTCAGGAGACTTTAGACAGATCCCAGAGGTATTGAAAATACAATTTAAAATTAATGTCTAGTCAGTTTATCTGCATGCATCCTCTAAAAATGAATGAAAAACCTTCCTAAGGAGCTTTGAAATATCTCAGTCTGGGGTTTTGTCAATGAAGGATGATGATGTTTTTAGCCTGGTTCCATCGGTTATTTATTACAGCTTGTTTTTTCATGGTTTCTGTACTTGTAAATTCTACAAAAACTGCTGGTATACCTTTCATATGCAAATAGTTATAATACAGGGAAAAATGCCCTCTATCTGAGGTTTAACAATAAATGATTTTTCGCGTCATCCCCGAACACTGAAACCCAGGCTAACTTGTTGCTAACATGGCTTTCGCTTTCTGTCCATAGTCTACCAATTAACTATGTACAGACAGTGACTGAAATGCTCTGTCTTAGAGTAGAATTTAAATTCGATTTACCTAATGGGAGCTCACTGCCACATGACTACTGTATGTGTATGGCCTGGGCAGCTGGGCCTGAGCTCTTGGCAAAAATTAGGCATGATAACTGTCTGAGAATATTTAAAAGTATATAGGAAGAACAGGGTATAAATGTGAAATGTGTATTACTTCTTTTGCTTCAAATAAGAAAAAGAAAAATGAAGAGAAGTAATGCTTTTTTTCAGTGTGATCATATAGAGGTTAAAAGATAAACTGCCAAGGCAAAATAACTTTGTGCAAGATGAAACAGAGGTTTCCTTGAAGTGTTGTGGTTCCTGATGTTCTGCTTGTTTTCTGTGTCAGCAACCTCCCAAAAATTCATTCACTAAGAACTTACCTGTAGGAGTGCATATTCCTTTTTGCCAAGCTCACTCTTTATATTTAAGTATGCAGAGAAGTACTTTTGTGTGTAATTTTAGTCTTATTTTTAATTGCATCTCCCCCTTTAGTTTAAACTCTGTAGCTGGAGATTTAGAAATTAACCAAGCGAATTGGCCTTGCACTTCAATGTTACAACTAAAAGCTGTATGCTGTGGTTACAGTTAAGGGCTCTGTCCTTGCAGAGATAAGCAAGCGTTTGCAGAACGTTTCTTTGAGACTGAACCCTAGAGAATGAGACCAACAGGTTGTAAGGCAACTGGATGCATCAGCATGGCAGTGAAGGCGAAGTATATACAAATCCTTAACTGAGAGGTGGAAGAGCTTGCAGAGAGTTTTCTGGTCTGTTTTTGGAGTGAGAAATGTAAAGACTCTGTAGTGAGGATGTTGGAGGCGGAGCTGGTGTAGAACCAGGGTTGGACTAGCCAACAGTGGATGAAATCTGCTTCATTCTCAAGGCCTTTGGGTTTTGTGGAGGCTCTCAAAAAAGCCATTAAGTCATCCTCCACAGGTGGAACCCTTCCCTGCTAGAAACTGTTGACCTTTTACAGTAAATTAAGTCTCAACACAAATTTAGTACTTTGTGCATTTTAAGTTCCAGCCACCAAAGTAAAGTGCTGTCAGAATAGAAAGTAATTACTGCTGTATTTTCACTATGGTATGGTAACTCACAGTTGATGAATAACATCTGACTTACATTCTGTCTGAAAAAGGTTGTATATGTGCTTCTTTGTTTGTTTATTTTATTTCTCCCCCCAGACCAGCCACAAAAACCTTACTGCTCATCAGTGTAAAACCCTGCACCGATTGAAGGGGGAATTCAATGTATCATTGCCAAAAAATAAGAAAATAAAAAAAGCAGAGCTTGTAGTGAGGGAGAAAAAAGGATGAGAGAAGGATTTCTGTCTCTTCTCATCTGGTTCCATGCTTCCTTTTACTCAAGATTTCAAATATTATCAGTTTTAGAAACTCTGTATGTCCCATTTTTGTTGCATTAATGCTGTAAGGTGGATTTGCATGGATTTTACAGTTTGCTTCAGACAAGAAAAAAGCCTCTGCATGATGGGCAAACTATCACTGAAAATCAAACTCCTGCTGGTCAGTTCCCTGAACCAAGTGCTAGGTGGCACCCAGCTTTGCTACAGCCCCAGAATTTTTTGGCTGGGCAGTCTCTCTGCTGAGCTACCAAACCCCTTATTAACTGTAAAAGACTGTGAAGCTGTAAATACAGAGAGAGAGTAAGAAGCTGCAGTGGAAGGTAAAGGCCAAAGAAATTTAGAGGAGTTCAAAGAAAAGAAGGAAAAGACTCAGTGAACCTTTGTGTGTATGCTGACTGAGAAGATTGATTCCCTTAATGGTTAGTTTTTGTTTGTGCAGAACTTGGTTGGGAAAATTTTGACCGATTTAAGTGCATTTTTGATTTTCTTTAAGGTGTGATGGTCAACTTTAGGCAGACCAAATTACAGCTACAGATTTGTTAACTGTGGAGAAACTCACAGCTCTCTTCCTCTCCACCACATGTACCTATGATGAATTCAAAAAAAGGGATTTCTTTACAAAATATTTGCTTTAAGTCTTGCGAACTTGGAAATGGGAAGTCTTTTTGGTCTACTTGGCTGCTTGCTTGCCTCCATTGGTATGGCTTTTCCAAGTGAGGGTTGACAACGGGTTTGGTTTGAATCAGGTGGAGCAGAAATCTGGGACCTGCAGGGACCTGAGGCTCTCCATCAAGAGTTTGGGTTGTGTTAGCTCTTGCCACTCAATTGTTTCCTGATTAGGAGGATTCATCTATCCTCCCTTCACTGATAGCTGCTGGATAGGGGGAAGGCACATCCCTTGCCCTGCCTCTCTCTGTAACTTCCTCAGTTAGGTGGTCTGCCTGGGCTCCCTGCACCAGCACAAGCTGTGGCACATGTATCAGGGAACTCCCCCAGCTCTAGGGTCATCAAAATTACGTGGTCTAAACATGGTGGCCTGCAGTGTTCCTAACAGAAAACACCAGCTTATCTCAGCAGAAAGTGTGTTTGCAAATTTCTGGAGGTATTCAGAGGTGACAGGAGTTGTGGCTGGTGGGTGAATACTCTTGCTCTGTAAGCTGGAATCAGTTTGGAAGATGGGATGTTGCTTTCTGGCAGACCACGCTCAAGAGAAGACCAGCTCTTGGTGCTCCTCGAGCAGTGTCTTCTGGTGGCCTCCTGTGCTCTGTCTCTTAAGGCTGCTGAAAAAAGTTGAAGGAAACAGCCCCAGGTGAATTGGAAGAAGGGTGAAAGTGCGGAAATGTGATACTTCCCAATCATGATGTTCTCAGCCCCTCCCACATCTCCAGGATAAAGTTCATTTGCCGTAAGATAATGCAGGTTTTCTTATCATGAAAGAACACTTCAGAAAAACTTTGGCTTTAATTTCAAAGCAAAGGGAAAATGCGAGTTCAGATCAATCAGGAAGTCAGTGAAGGTGTTTCTTGTCGAAAGACAAGTTCTTTTTTTGGCTGTAAACATTGTTACACTATTTACAATATAGTACTGTTGTTTATACTTCTAACTTTTTGCCCATTAGAACAAATTTACTTTCAAGATGATAAAAAGCTTTTAATTTTAAAACATTCTCTTTACCTGGTTGTGTAGTGATTGTGATTTCTTTGGGAATAAATTATTGAGGTTAGATTCTGCTGTGCCAGCTGGATGAAAGACCTTGCAGTAAATCGGCATGGTATTAAATCAGATTGCTGCTGTTTCTGCTGTTGAGCTGGGATTCTGCTCTAAGATGCCTGTAGTTTCTGCATTTCCAAAGGCTTGGAAAAATACTCTCATGAAAAACTAAACATAGTGGGTAATGAAGGCTAAAATTGTTTATACTAATCACATCAATTGGAAAATGATCTTCACTCAGCAACTCTTCTACCAGCAAATTAAGGCAGCAAATGAGTATGTTGGTGTTGGGGATCGGCTTTACTTTCCAGTGTCTTCTAAGTGGACGCTTGCCCTGTATTCTGCCTCAAAACGATGAGTGCATCTTCTCTTCCTCTGTGAGGGCTTTTCTTCTCAGTTCTAAGGTTTGTGTAACAAACTCTTAGTATGTATATGCTGCAATTTGTTGCAGTTTATCCAGCAGAAGTCCGAGTCTGTGGTCTGTGCTATCTGGGCTTTTGAAGAGTGACTGCAGGCTATGCACATGTGCCTGCACCTCAGTGGTGCCTCTTCACATCATTAAACATAGTTTTTGGTTACCTTTCACAGGTTTCTTTAGATAAAAGTTTGAAAACCTGGAGGAACTTCTCCTGTACTTTTCTAAACTGTCGGAAGGATGAAAATCACAGCACTTCCAAGGAAAATACGAGCGGGCTTTTGCCATTGTTTAATGCTGTGTAAGGACCCCTCGCACACGCAGAGATGCTCAGCTGCCGTTGGGGTAGCCCGGCTCGGCATTAAACGCCGGCCGGATTGCCAGTGCCGGATTGCCGGTGCCGGATTGCCGGTGCCGGATGCCAGTGCCGGATTGCCGGTGCCGGATGCCAGTGCCGGATTGCCGGTGCCGGATGCCGGTGCCGGATTGCCGGTGCNGGATTGCCGGTGCCGGATGCCGGTGCCGGATTGCCGGTGCCGGATGCCGGTGCCGGATTGCCGGTGCTGGATGCCGGTGCCGGATTGCCGGGCCCTCTCCCTGCGCCCGCTCGCCAGCAGAGGCTGCTGCCAGCCCGCGGCCGGCGCCGGGAAGAGGCGGGACTCACCGGCCCCGCCCGGGCAGCGGCTCTGGCCGCGTCGTGCCCGCGGCCGGGGACCGGCAGCTCATGGATGGATGGATGGATGGATGGATGGATGGATGGATGGATGGATGGATGGATGGATGGATGGATGGGCGGGCTCACCCACGGAGTGAGCCACGGGTACACACGCACAAAAACCGAACCCCGCCGTTTCAGAGGCGAATGTGTCCTGCTGTGAAAAACACTCTCTTAACAAAGCCCAGTGAAATGGGGCTTATAAAGGGAGCTACTGACTTCGCGTTAAGAACTCGGGGCATTTTTCTCCTATGTACATTTTCAATCCATTCAGCCTTTGCTTTCTGCAGCAATGTTTGGTTTAAAGCAGAGTCTCATCTGTCAGTTTGTTTCATGTGCTCAAGCATTCGGTAACCCAGGGGACTGAATATCAGACGTACATAAATCTTTCTGAAGAGCAGGGAAACTATACGGAGAACCGACTTTTTGCAAGATCAAGATTAAAAGGCAAAGAATTAGTGTATTTCTGCAATGGGGCATTAAAAACACTGTTTACATTAGCAGGGATCCCAATATTTTTGTGATAATATGCTACTCTCTATAAAACCCGAGCATGATAGGTGTCAGTGACTATTTTGTATAGACAAATGAGAGTGCTGGTTTTTTTCCCCAGGAGTGCATGGAGTTTAATCAGCAAGATTTAGATCTTGGGGTTGTTCTCTCAGCATAGTAGTAAATCATTCCTAAATCTTAAGGAGAAGTGCCACAAATTCTACTGACTTTCAATGTAAGCCTTCACATCCAACAGCATTGATTTAAGTATAGGTCTCTCGCCTTTTGAGAACATACCATCTGCTTAAATTGTGCTTACTGTATGGAAGAAGTCAGGATTTTCCTGGTGGATTATAGAAAAATGATAGCCTGACTTACTCTGTAAGTGGCACCTGTTTAGGAATAATTTGTTAATTGCTACTTTGAGGCTGATTCTTGCGTTCATCAACTGAATAGGTTTAGTTAATATCACATACTAATTTACTGAATAGCTACTCAGTCTAATGCAACACTAATAACATGTAATTACCTGCTGCGGTTACTCCAGTCTGCTTGCAGGGCTCAGCTCTGGGGCAGAGAGGGGGAGAAATATGTGGAATAGAGAGGAGGTCATATTCTTCACTGGTGTAAAGTCACATTATTCATTCATGTCAAGAGATTGCAGTCTGTAAATCTGCCACCCACTTACTTGGTGTTGGGAGCTTTTCTCTGGAGGAGCTCTGGTGAGGTAGAGTCCTGCTTCCTGCAAAGAGGGCTGCCAGACTGCAGTGCTCGTGTTTGCATAACTGTTCTTCTGAAGCATGTAACATCTTCATTTTTGTCCAATTGCAGTCCTAACCGCTGGCCCATGTTGAAAATGATAGAAAACTTTTCCTAGTGAAACAAGCGGAGTTTAATACTTTTTGTGAAGAATTTGTGCATATCTTCTTTCTATGCCCAGTTTGCACATGAAATATATATCTGACATTATAGTAGACGATATATATATATGCATTAATGTACTTTTGGTAATGTTATTTACTTAGGATACATGGAAAATTGTTGGCTGTAAATGTGGAACTTCAGAGTGAAGCTGGGCACATGAAAGAAAATTGAAGATACTGTCTTGGGTGTACACTGCTCTTACTGTTGTCAGCTGGAGCTGTAAGTGCTCAGTGAGAAGAAATTTGCTTCAGATGTATGTACTGCTGCTGCAGGCCAGATTTTGGTCTATGAAAGTCTTGATATAATTGTAGTGAGGTCTTTTATTGCTGAATATTTAGTTGCTTTGCACAGTATTTTTTCACAGCGCGTACCATACACACCAGTAACACAGGCACTGCATAATGATATGGTTTAGTGCAGGACACTTAAATTGTATTCCAGTAAGGCACAGGAAAATAGGTCAGTCCCTTTATTACAGGAAATAGAGTTGTTTACATAAAAAAGTATGTAAGCAAATGTATACCAACAAGTACAGTATGTGCAGTACATACAGGGGAGTAACAATTGCAGCGTTGGTGATTGATTTCCCACTTGCTAGTGGGTCTGTGATGGTAATCCATTTGGCTACAGCAAGGACAACTGTGAGAGAAAGCCTTTTGTTTTATAGCTCTTCCCTTCTATACAAAGGATACTACTGGGAAACTGGAGAGGGACCCCTGCCAAAAAAGGGCAGCGGCCACAGCAGAGCATGTGGGCATTTCGTGCACAGTATTCTGGGTATTAGCATGAGTGGACACCATGTTGCAAAGAGAAGCTGCCTTTGGTGAGACAGCTTTTTACAGGGGTACTGCAGTTTTGGCTGTCTCTAAATCCAGGTGCACATGATGCATATGCATGAGCTGTAGTCACCTGGGTGATCTCATAAGTCAGTTTGGCTTATTTTGTTTATCTGGGGGAGCCTGGCTTGTTGCTCACTCATGACTGGTGAGTGGGCCTGGGAGTGCACTGCTGAGATTTGTCTAGTCTATCTTAGCCACTAGACCTTTCTCAATTTGACATACTTTTTAAAAAAAAAATTAATTTTTTAGTTTTTAAATTTTTATTTTTGTTTCTCGACCTTTGCCTGTTTTCACTATCTGGGCTTCGACTTCCAGACTGCCCACCACCTCCACTCCCTGTGCAAGGCTGGATTTTAACTGAGTGCAAGCGTCACATCGCTGATGCATATCGAATCTGGAATGACGGTCAAATACTCTGCCCACTTGTGTCTGGGTTTTTCTTGGGGGTCTTGGATTTCTTAGGATTTAGCGTTGAGTCCCCATATCCAAAGCAGAAAGTCACATTGCTTTTTTATTTCAGCTTACCAGTTTTCAGCCTCCTACTCTGCTGTGTTTAGGAATAACTGAAGCCGATTCTTACAGTCCTGAAATGCCTCTTCCTTCACATCTTCTACAGTGACAGCAACACTAATACATGAGTCTCTTCTCATGTCTGGTCCAGTTTACAGTACGCAAGCCCTTGGTGCTTGTGTTTGCTAGCCAATAGATGTGGCAGTGTGCCAAACCTACTTTTATCACCTTAAACTAAGGTGCCCTGAATACATCTTGATAGTATTGCTTCAGCTGGTGCTAATGGATTTTGACCTCTTTACTCTGCCTTTTTTCTCAGCAGTTTTGAGTTGGGGTATAGGGAGTACAGCTTCCGATTTATTTTTTTTCTTTTTTTTTTTGCTAGGATGTCTGATCTAGTCTTTGCTAGTTTCTACAGGTACAGTGCTTTTTTGCAGGGTTGCTGGATTCAGTAGCTCTCCCAAGGCATAAACCCCCCTGCATTTTAGCATGTCTTTTTTTTTTTTAAACTTGGCTGTATCTTGTTTTCTAGGTGTTCTTGTCTTTGAAACTTAACCTATGTGTTCAGCCAGAGCACTGCATGACCCACAGTGACTGTTCATTCCCAGGGTATTAGATGAAGGAGCCTGGTGTTGTATTGCATTCAAATCAGTGTCTTGCTCTGCCCCGTTGCCCAGCGGTGGGTGGTACTCCTATGAGTCATCTGCTATAAATGCCAAATGATAGCATCTTTTGCTTCATGATGTTCTTGTTGGCAGCGTTGTGCATCACCAGCACTCGGTCACATTTTTCCTGTCTAATACTGCTGCTCATCACAATTGTGATCATGTTGCATCTGGCTCCACAACACAGCTGCAATCTAGCTAGTTGTTTAATCCAGGGACACAACTTGCAGATACAGCTGATAGTTTTGTACAGTATTTGTACACAGGAGTGTTTTCTTAAGTTATGTGTCCTATATTCTCCTCCTAGAGTGAATTTTTCTGTCCTCAATCACTGCCCATACAACTACATTAGCTACTCACCCCCTTCACCAGGATTACTGTGGTATTAGTGTATAAAGCAATTCTGTTTCCCACAATTGTCCATAGTCTGCGTATTTTTTTTTTCTTTCAGCTTTTCCTGATGCTTTCCAGATCCTGTGCACAGGACCAGAGTGCCAGCAATCTCAGTTAGTCTTTGTTCTGCCTTCTAAATTCTTCAGACGTGTCTCTGTGTACTTAATCTTCACTAGAACTTCTCATTGTTTTGATCTTCTCCCTGTGTAGTTCAGCTGCCTGTGTTGTTTGCAGATACTTACCCGGGGTTAAATTTGTTTTCTTCTATTGATAGTTCTACAAATGCTCTTGCCCTAAGTAATGTTTTTTATCTGTCTAAACTTGAAGTGGATGGCCGCATTCTTCATTCTCTAATGCAAGCATCTATTCCTTCTTCATGTCTCCATCAGGCTGAATTATTTTTCTACAGTATCTTTTTATTTGGGGTCACAGAACTCACTGATTTTTTTCCCCACAATATTTCCAGCATTTTAAACATAATATTTTGGTCTATTTCTTCCCTATACTATTCACTGTTAGACTGGGGGAGTGATGGGACAATGTAGTAGAGCTTTTAAAGATTGGTACAAATTCAGGTCCTTCTCCTAAGACTGTGAAATATGTTTTACATGAAAATCTTAACTTTTTTTTAGCCTGAATCTCTTCATGTTGCCAGTACTTTCTCTTCCTAAAAGCTACGTGAGTCTTTGTTTTTAACTCTCTCCCTTCCAGCTGTCCTACTAGGCTGGTTGCTGTCATGTTTTTGGCATGTTGGGTACTGATTATCGATGCTGGAGGATTCTGTTTCGAAAGTGAAACTTTTAAAAACTAAAAGCTAGCGTGCTACTTTTGTCAATGCAAAATGCTAGAGAATGGCTCTTTAACTTTCTGAACTTGTGGGCAGCGTTAGTGAAGTCAGTGGGGTGGGCACCCACTGTTCTTCATCTCCTGGCCTACAGCTGCGGGGGGGTACCCAACACACTGGGTACACGTGGATGGCCTGGTCCAGGGATTTGGGCAGGGCAGTCCAGGTCTGCATGACCCCCAGTGGCCACGCTGATGCAGACCTGTGTGTGACAGAACTACTCAGGTGTCACTGGAATATATTTCGTGGCACTCTGAGTCCTCTGTGGCTGAATTTGATACAACACAAACTAGTCTGCATTGGTCTCATGATAATAGCTCAAGCAGGAGAGCAGTGCTTGAGCCACCAGCCTGACCCCAGAGCCTCACAGGCTCCATGTGACACCGGGTACTGCTTTTCTCTGTCGGGAGCACAGTTAATCCACTGAATCTGGAAAACCACCCATAGATAATCGAGAGCTGAGAGCGCTGGTGTGTGTTGAAACTTAAGAATGCAATTGAGAGCTTTGATGAATCAGGGCACTGATGATTACCCAAGGTGCAAACCAGCGGGGAGCTGGAACCAGGGTTCCTGGAACTTTAGTGGGAACATGGAGAAAACAAAGAAATTAACCAGCTTTAAGTCTGAATTACAGAAGGAGGTGTGGTAATCCTGCAACCGCCTCACTCTAGCAGTTAGCTTGGAAACACCGAAAGTACTAATACTCCTGCAAACTCTTCTTTCCTGCAAACTTGTGCTTCCTTAAATTTTTAACTTTTAAGTCTGTCTCATTCTTAATCTGTTCTAAGCAAATGCTTCATGGCCCACCTACTCTTGTTTTAATTTCTTCTGATACTGACATTTTCTCTCCCCTGAAGTGCGTTTGCTCAAGTACCATCAGTAGAGCAGAGAAAATATCGCCTCTGCACCTTCTAATGTTAAAAGTTTGTGGTAATGTTAAAAGGTGGCAGCTGGCCCCACGCAGCCCATCAACGGGGAGGAGAACTGGAAGGGTAAAAGTAAAAAAACCTCATGGGTTGGGATAAAGACAGTTTAATAGGAAGAGAAAAAGCTGCACACACAGAGGAAGCAAACCAGGGAATTCAGTCACCACTTCCTATGATCAGGCAGATGTTCAGCCATCTCCAGGAGAGCAGGGTCCCATCAACCATAACGGGGACTTGGGAAGACAAACGTTATCACTCAGAATGTTCCCCCCTTCCTTCTTCTTCCTCCAGGTTTACACACTTAGCATGGCATCATATGAGATGGAATATCACTGGGGTCAGTTGGGATCAGCTGTCCTGGCTATGTCCTCTCCCAGGTTCTTGTGCAGCCCCAGCCCCCTCCTTGGTGGGGTGGTGTGAGGAGCAGAAAAAGCCTTGACTCTGTGTCAGAACTGCTCAGCAGTAACTAAAATATTCCTGTATTATCAACAGTTTTCCCAGAGCAAATCCAAAGCATAGCCCCATACCAGCTACTGTGAATAAAATTAACACTATCCCAGGCAAAACCAGTGCAAAGTTTATTTATGCTAAGCTCTTCAAAACTGAAAAGTTGTTGTTGTTGTTGTTATTATTATTATCACAGCATTTTACTGTGAATCTCCTAACATATTTTAGCTATTCCAAATTATTTTAAAACTTTCATTTCTCCCACCTTTGCCAAATCTTGAGACCCATTCTAGATTCAGAGCCAATAACTTTATCACTGTTAGTCAGAACTTAACTGGAATGAGGATCTCTTCCCTATTGGCCTACACTTCATCATAACATCGAACTTGAAAGGTCTTTGCCCCTTTCCTGAGCATAGTTTTGAACACATTCATGTCAAAGGAGAAAAAGTAATTGGCTAAAAACAAGTAATCATAGTGTCTTTTAAAATAGTCATTATGTTAATTTTCCATGAGGGACTTCCCTTTAGATTGTTCTCTAACTTATTTTTTCAATTTAAAAAGAAAAAGAAAAAGTAATGTTGGTTCAAAAGCTTCCTCATTGGTTATAGAGAGGTTGGTATTGCACTTATAGTGAATTTAGGTTTTGGGTTGTTTTTTTGAGGATTTTTGTTTTGCTTTGTTGTTTTGATTGGTTGGTTTGGTTTAGCTTTTTTATGCACCAGAAGACAATCAGTATTTTTTGAAATTAAAGACAAATGAGGAAAATGAAAATATTCCCTTGTACTGGAGTGATATATTTCCGGGGAGAAACCAGGCCAGGAATGGCTTTCAGACTTCTAAATCTGTTTTATGTGGTGTATAAGAGATTGCTGTCATCACCCAGATGCAGGAAATACCAGTGCTGGGCTTAAGGGGGACAAAGTAAACTCGACAATGGACTGAAAAGAAAAATAAACAATCGACCAACCGTTTTTATGGCTTGTTTTTTCTCTTGCTTTAACAGTAACATTCACCTTCATTTACCAGAGTTCTGTGAAACATCTGTATCAAGCCTTAAACTTGCTTGACCTTAGTTTAGGTTCAAGGTTCAATATATTCCATGTGCATGGATGACTGTACAAATCCACAAGAGCTCTGCCTCTATGCAAACCTTTTTCCCTGTCCCAGATTTGGCCTCTTTCTCGCTAAATAAATCCAAGGACAACTTTCTCTCTCTGTCTTTCTTTCTCCAAAGATTGCTGCAGGGGTGTCCTTGGGGCTTGCAGGGTGTTACAGGGCTTAGGAATAGAGAGGGAAAGTTGCCTTAGAGGATGAGGTCAACCTACTGTAACAACTGCCCTGGATGGAATCTTTTATAACTTGAAGAATTGAATTTAAAGGCTTAATTTTGCTAAATCTCCCAAAACAAATGGTTCAGCATTTGTATAACTTTTAAATCGGTACTTCTTCTCTCATTTGTAAAATCAGAAAAGATCTCTAAATGGCTCCGAGCAAGTCTCCGAGCTGAACAATTTCTCTCCTCCAGCTGCCGAGCTATATTTCTTCCCAGGGCTTCTGTGGGTTACTTTAAAACTACTTAACAAATAGCTGCCTGTATAAGATACAAAACTGGGGTCTTAAAGAAGAACTCGGTGGCAGCCAAACCTAGAAACAGAAATTAAGTTTTGAATTTATTACAGTTCCAAGCACAAGTGATATTTATGTGATTATCATTTAAATCTATTTAAAAGTAACTTCTGTATGCAATAGCGTACAAGCTCAGCTGAGACCTCAAGGTGATACCTTGCACACCTGTTATCTGAACACAAATGTAGTTTGGGAAAAGAAAGATGAGAAAACGTGACTTGTTTTCAGTGTCTTAGATGCTTTTTGTGCTGGATTGGCCCCATAGCGTGAGATGCCACACCTTGCTCAGGGTCCTGTGTCACGGTGGTTTTCCACCTGAGGAAGGTCTGCACCTACTCAGCTGGAGGATTCTGGTGTCATTAGAGAGGTCACCATGATAGGGTGAAGCATTTCCTTCGCCTGGGATGGCATGGGGTATTTCCTCTTGTGGATTCCAGCCAAGCCCATGGCCAGGTGGTGCCACTTGAAGGAAGTGAGGAGATTGGAGCCAGCCTTCTGCTCTGGTGACAGCAAAACTCGATCCAGTTGCAAAAAAAAGGGACCTATCTTGAACAGTTTCTGAACCTATGACTTTCTCCTTTATCAGTACTTTATGAATATGAATAGCACTCTTCAGACAGGCAGCCAGCATTATTCTAGTTCAGACATCTATGGCAACATCAGGTGTGGAAGAATTGGTTTTTCTGACTGCATACAGGCATCCATGTGGTGCCTGAGTTAATCCTCCAGTCTTCTTTCAAGGCCAGTAAGTAGGGAGAAATTGGCAATTCTAGCTCAATATTCCTCTCTTCCCCGTGGAGATGTCTATATCAAGTGGATAGTGTTCATGTGCCTATTTCTCTCCACTGACTGTGGAGGAGGTCTGGAATGATTGACTGAGATGGAGATGCTGAGGATGCTTAAAGCCAAGTCGATTATGTGTGGGTCATACAAACCAGAAACCTCTCAGATGGGCATGGGTGGGCCATCTTTCTGTCTGGAAGGGGCATATCCCCTTCAGCTGAGTTTTGTGTGTGGATTAGCTAGCTCACTGGAAGACGTGGCTGATTAGCCCAGAGTCGTGCTGGTATTACTTCCGCGATGTGAGCTGGTTATCTCTGCCCAGCTCTGCACTGTGCTGTGTAAACAGCCACGTTCCCTCAGAGTCAGCTTTGGGTATTTTGTGTGGCACAGCATTAGCCCAGGCATAACTTTTTTGAGGCCACAGTAGATTTTACATACCTATAGGCATGTTATTAAGTTGAAGGCTTTGCTCTCCAGAGGGCAGGAGTTTTGTTGAAAAAGCACATAAGGCACTGGTGTTTGTTCTTATACCCAAGTGGAAAATGCCTCCTTGCAGACTGGCAGGAGACAGCTCTTCTCCACTAATGACTTTGATGTCATGAGATGCAGGCCTTATTTATCAACACACCTCTGGGAAACTATAGATCCCTCCTGCCTTTTCATTCCCCCGCAGTCAGTTCAATTTTTCCTTGAAGTAAATGAACTTTTAAAAGAACTAGAGTTTATGGAAGAGGGTTCATGGAGCTGTGATAAAGCACTTCAGGCTGTAACTTACACTTGTTTCTGAGGCTTCACTTTTATTGCTTGAAAAAATTCTCATATGATCTCATTTTAGAATTGAGTACTTCAAAGGTTGTTCAGTCCATGTTCCTTTGAGGCTGCCTATGCAGCCCTATAATTTTTTCCCATGTTCTGTTCCTTTTTTTTTTTTCCCCTCCTTTCATCCTTATTAACTGGAAAACACCAAAGGGATTTTCACACACCAAAATGAGTAGTCTTGCAATATTGTAGCCATGCTGCTTTAAAAGTTACTGTAAAATCAGTCCATGGTGGATATACATTTGCACCTTCGTGCTCTATTACCGAGTCCCTGAACTATTCTTGCTACCCAGACTCTCTTATGGTAGATCTGCAGGCAGAACTGTTCTGGTAAAGCCTTCAAAAGGGATTTGATTTAAATTAGAAATAATCGTTTTACCAAATGCGATTTATCACACAATTACAGTCTTCCATCAAAATCACAAGCTCTACAGGCTTTGTGAGAAGGGATGAAGGCAAGAAGGAATCTTTCCCAGCATATATGTAGTCTTATTTTCTTTGCTTTCTCCTCTCTGCTTCCAAATATGGAGTCATATTCAGTAGTGAAATTAACTTGACCTCTCTTGAAATGAAGTTTGAGTCCCATGTTCTCTCTTTGGAAGTTCTGATGACCTCACTAATGTTGTTCCCTCAACTCCTGCAAAATGGGTTTCGTTGTCAGTCACATCATGTGTATGAGCAGAAGAGCTGACCTGGAACTATAAAATTTCCTAAAAACAGCACTCAGAATGAAATCCCAAAATTTCCAGAATTCTCTTCTGAACTCTGTGACACAAACACCTTCCCCCAAATATTTTTTTCACTGTGGTTTCAGTTTCTTTTCACTTTTCTTTTTCAGTAGGAAAATATGAGAATGGGAATGAGATTGCCAGAGAAAGACATTAAGAAAAGAAGACAGCAAGTACTTTCTTAAAAAATGAACTACTTTCCTTTAGTTTCTTGTTAGTGTTAGGGACCAAAATGATACATTTTTTTCCCCCTTTGCTCTGATACTTACTTGCTAAAGTGAATCATTTCAGTCCTTTTACCTAAGATTGAAATCTATAAAGGAAAATATGGAGTCTACTTAAAGAGCTAAGCATTAGTGCTGGAAGCAAGACAACCTGTGAATACTTCTCACAATTAATTGATTGAAGTGAAATAAGCTTTCAATGTATTGATCTTTGTTCTTTTATGTTTGTTAGAGCTTAGGTAACACTCAGTGGAATTTTTTCAGGTTAACTTCAAGTAGAAGATGCAGCCTGTATCTCCACATATGTTTTTTGTTATTTGTGAAGTGATACCAGAAGAGACCCTTGTATTTCAGATTGGTTAGTTAGCCCAGATGTTCTTACATGAGTAGAGATATTTTGCTGCTTCTTTTCTTACCATTGCCTACATAAAGGAGATAACTTCTTAGGTCTAAAGCCCAGCCAAGAAAATATGAGAGATATTAGTGTAGTATCAAAGTGCCTTGGATATGGACCTTATTTTTTTAAAACACTGTAACAACAAAAAGTTCATAACACATTGTGTACTACAGGCAGATGTATACTATGATGTAATACAAAAATGCATAAAAGAAACTTTTATATGCAGAAATGCAAAATGCATAATCCAAGATAGGAGGCTTCTTCATTTCAGACCAAGGCAGTGCTTGAGAAAGGAGAACATGAGGGAAGAGGAAGGAAGTGTAGCGTACGACTCTGCTAGAGGAGATGGATGGTAGTGCTTGGAAGGAGATTCATGACAATCCCATTTGTTCTTGATGCTCCCCAAATATTTTTTATTCTGCAGAATTATGCAAAGAATCATATTATTTGGATGATCCAACCAAAATATGTGTTAAACATTTTTTTGCCTGTTTTGACACATGAGAAGATAATAGCACCTATTTATAATTGCCACTTACTGTCTTGAAAGAAAATCTAGCAGCATTAATATTCAAAAAGCTATTTGTGGCATTGATAAATGGAATAGCATTAGTCAGTATCTGTAGCTGTCCATAAAAATAGCTTTCTCTGTGAAGAAAACTTAGTCTTACCTATAAAAATATTGGATACTATGTCACACAAGATTATGACAACTAGAGTATATAGACTTAATGGCCTTCATATCATTAGCATATACTTGGAAAGGAGTATCCTGCAGTAATATGGTTTTCTGAGAAAACTCCTGACTCCTCAGGCAACTGATTGGAGGCAGAAGATACACTGAGAGGATCTGTCAAGTGCTTAGGATCAAAGTGTCTTTCAAAAAGTGCACTGCCTTTCCAGATACTGAAGCCTGCATTTGTAATCTCTTTATTGGAGGCAGTCACTGATATTAGTACCCTGTGAAATCTGCCCTCACTGGGATTCTGCCACCTCAATTATGCCTTTATTTTCTGGTTATGTTGCCTCCATAGCATAGGTCCTGTGAAGTATACGTAGATCTGGGCAGTTGGTAGAAGACATCCATGGCATGTTGGCTTTACCAGCACACAGATGGCAGTAGGCTTAGTGACTCTGTATGCTCTTTGTTTTTTTTCTGTAATGGATTATAGTATCTATATTATTAGGGAATGTGAATGTTTACATCTGGATTACTTTCAAAATAAGGCTATGTTTTTCAGTGTCTTGTTACAAATCTCAGTGATTTTCTGTTCTTGCAAGGAAGGGAAAAGGAATTATGTATTCATATACTTGCTAGACCTTCAAAACAGCTTATATATTAAATTCTCTTTTTAGAAACTGAGGCAATTATATGTTGAAATAGCTTTTAAAGTTTTTTTTAAATTCTATTTTAAGTTCTCATACAAAGTATTCGTTAGTCATAACTCTCTGCACCCTAGTTCAAAATGAGATAAATTATATTAATTAAAAATGCAAAATCCCAGATCAGTCTATGCGGTCCATTCCCAAAATAATGATCTTGTCGTTAATCAGTACATTGTAACTATAAATATAGAAGTATTTATTTCCTGACTTTGCCACCAACTTTGCATGACTTGGGATAGATCATGTAAGCTAGAATCTTCTGGATGAAACTACAGATAAAATATATTTAAAGCTCCTTGCAATTAATTGTGATTGTGAGCATCTTTCAGCTCTGTTAAAAAGAATTAAAATCAGTCTCAATAAGTGTGTTCTTTAGCCTCTTGTCTATAATTTTGGCATAGTATTACATCTTTGGGTTAGAGGGACTACTGAGAGAAGAATGAAAAAAAATAATGTGTATGTGTCTGACTTTTTCTTATTTTCTTACTTCCAAAGATAAATATTCCCTAAAGGGAGATGATTGGAAGAGGGTGTGTGCAGCAGCAGTTGAAAATTAAGCCTTTAAAAGTATTTCTGATTGGACACGTAAAAACTGGATGCGTTCAGTATCACCGCTTGCTCTTGAAAATCTTTGCCAAGATTTTTTCGTTTTTCCCAGAAGAGCTACGGCCAGGACGGCTGAGGCTTGAAAGCTGTGTATTTACATAAGCACAAGTTACAAATCTGTGGTTTTTAGAGATGTTTGAATTTCACCGCTTTACACTTGCAGTATGTTATAAGTTGCTGTGAGTAGTTCACAGGTTGTGAATGTACAGCCTACAGAGAATTACCCCTTGCTTTCTTTTTAGGAAAAGTAGTATTTTTTTCATATGTGCCAGTTTTTAAGATTCTTGTTTGTAGTTATGGATTGGTCAGTGCCAGAAATTTGTGGGTAGTCACTGATTAGGAATTGCTTCATTTTGATGTACTGCCTCCTTCACTGAGGCAATAATCCAAGGGCCAGAAAGGCTGATTTTTTAAAATTTGACACAGCAGTCTTGTGAGAAGAGTTCTGGAGACTTATATTACTGAGGAGTACTTGCATGCCTGTAGGAGGAAAGGAAAGGTCCCTTTGCACAGTCACCTACCCCACAGACTTGCGTGTCTGTGCACACAGACAAGCGCGGTCACTCCTGGAGTGCACAACTCTCTCTCTCTGCTCCTGGGAGGGTCTCCCATAGTTTGCATGGGCATTTGCCTAATGATGGGTGCTGTTTCAGCTGATTCTGGAGGGCAGACTCATCCCTCTGCCCAGCCACTGATAGCAATTCGCTTTGCAGTCGCTGTGTTAGTCGAGAGGAGAGTGGCAGCCCATGTCAGATGTCCCCTTCTTGTGAAGCGGCAGTGGAGCAATAGCTGCATTTATGTCCCTTCTGCATCCCAGATCTCTCATTCACACAGGCTGTGTATAACCCGTCTGGGTTTGTTAGAGAGCCGTGGAGTGCTCCCAAGGGACCAGTAGCTGAGCAGCATCCCCACAAGTGTCTTGGGCTGTGCTTCTGCTCTCCAGTGGAGACCACAGAAAAGCTGTGTGTCAGGCACCATGGGGGCTGGGGGACTCCCTGCGGGCGAGAACCTCGGGGAGCTCATGAGGGTGTCAGGAGAGGATCCATCCCACCTCCCCACCCAGGGAACAGGGCAGCCAGAGCAGCCCCAGCCATGGGCATTGGCATGTCTCCACCTATCCTGGAGCTCCTCTGAGATGCTGATGTTTGAGCTTCTCTTCTGGGCATGGAGGGAGAGGCAGACTTGTTTGTCTCACATGCGGAAAATGTATTTGCAAGGCATTATTAGTGCTGGGGACTGAAAGAGCACCTCCAAGCCTCAGGAGTACTTCTGGAGCATTCCTGCAAGAGGAGAGGAGAGGGATCACCACTTTTGTGCTCAAAGAAAGCATATCTTTGCAAAAAAGCCTTTGAAGACCTGTGTTGGCTTCCCATCAAAGTTAGCCCTCTCCTGGGTCCAGACCATTAATGATTGAGAAGCTTGACCCAAGGGTTGCGGACACATCCAGGGCAGAGCAGGAAGCCAGAGCCTAGCTGGGGGGTCTGCAGGAGGGCAGGGGGAGCAGCACAAAATGGTTCGGGCTTTTTGTTTTGTTTTGGATGTCTGCCAAGCAGTTTGTGGGCCGTTCTGTTCTCTTTCCAAGTCAGGTACCTGAATTGCTGGGGCAGATGGTTCTCAGCCTTCTCTCTGGTGCTGGCTGGAAGGAGATGTGGGGGACTCTGCCACTGGCCTGTGTCACGACAGGGGAAGAGGAGCTTCATGCTGAGCCTGACAGCCCAGGGTGTTGCTTGCTGCTCCTGGTGTTTTTGGTGCTGGGCCTTGGGAGTGGCTGATTTCAGAGCCCTGTGAGCGGCTGTGCCTGCAGCATGGCACTGTTTGTTGGTCGTACCTGCATGGGACAACGTCCTGTGACAGCTGATGGCACTTCAGGTACCCCAGAAGACTGAATCTAAAACACTTGCCCTGCCTCCCCCAAAAAGCTTTCATTAACTATTGTGAACTATTCTTCTAGTTCATAGTTTTAAGTCTTCTAATAAGCTGGAAGACTCCAGTCTCACAAACAATCTCCATTGGAGCTGGTTGTAATGTGTAAGTGGTCCACAACTTATGGACACAACCTTTTTAGCAGGGACTGTTGCAGTAGGACAAGGCTTAATGGTTTTAAACTGAAGAAGGATCGATCTAGAGAAGGTATAAGGAAGAATTTTTTTACAGTGAGGATGATTAAATACTGGAATAGGTTGCCCAGAGAGGTGGTCAATGTCCCATCCCTGGAAACATTCAAGGTCAGGTAGGACGAGGCTCTGATCTAGTAGAATATGTCCCTACTTTATTGCAGGGGGTTGGACTCGATGACCTTCATAGGTACCTTTTGGCTCAAAATATTTTGTGATTCTTTGAAAATATAAACTCTTGCTTTAATGTCTTCAGCTTCTTCGAGTGCATATTTTTTTCTGGGTTATTAGTTCAAGCAAATCCTTGCTTACTTCTTTACTTGTGTACTGCAAAGTCTACATCCATTGTGCTGCATTCAATGCCATGGATGATTTGGAAGCAGCTTTTTAATCCAGTCTCAGAACTCAGACCCTCTTATTTTTATGAAGGTATTTTAACAGCAAGATGAGTCTGTCTTTGTTTTCCTAAAAACATATGGATAAGCCTAAATCCAAACGAAACTTACCCAAAATAGGTTGTTACACTGCTGTTAGTATACCTAGTTATATGGCTGGTGAGAAACGTGTCTGGAGATAATGTGTGTGCATTTTAGGATGTGAGCAGCTTCACATGTACAAAGTTTAAAGTGTTGCAAATCAGCCTGCCCTTGATTTGTCAGGGCTGAAAAGAACAGTTTTCGGTTTTTAGTGTCTAAAACTCTCTAGTGCTGAATACTGCCTGAGGGGACCTCTGGGCTGCTAGTGTTCTCAGCTGAGATTTTTTACTCCAGAGGATTTTATCTCATAGCTAGGAACAGTGAACATTGAAGGTTTGATTCAGGTTTTTTTTTTTTTTGGTCATTTTGCAGAAAGAGAAGTTTTCCAACTAAAAAAAAAAATCTTTAAAAATGGCAATTAAAAATTGGTGAAAGTTAATAATTAATGGCTTGTAGCTGGTTTATTAATAGCCTCATTTTTCTATGTAATGAAAATCTTAAAGTGTCTTGTATGTTAACTATAAAAAAAAAAAAAAAAAAAAAGAGTAAAAAGTGAGATTGGTCTTAGTTTGAAATTATTTTTAACATACAGAATTGCAGAGTTTTATCCATAAAATGTTCAAGTTTGTTTGCAGAGTTCTGGTTTAGGAATTATTTTATATAATAAAATATGGAAGGAAAATTTGGGCTGGCAGAATTTTCAAAGCTTGTGTTAAAGCCCCTAACTGCTTCTGGTATGAAAGTCAGCTAAGCAGCCTTGTGTTGTTGTTTCCCCCAGGATATCTTTTATGCTTTCTTTTTTTTTCTTCCTTCCAGTTGGAAATCCAAGTGTTTATTTGCATGCAAGTTAGCTGAATTCTTTTATCTATTTGTGTATCGTAAACCAAAGCAATTAGCATACTGCAGTTACAGTACACTTAAAAACCAAAACAACCCTACAAAACCTTCAGTCAATATTATTCCTGGAGGGAAAACTCTTAATTAAATTGTATGCAAACTACAACAATAGGCAAAGTTGTTTGGTGTTTAATAATAACTGTTTGGGGCAGGGGGAAGAGTGAAAAAGTAAGTGTAGCAGAGAGCTTTGCATTCCATTAACCCAAGGATAGAAATGAGGTCAGCCTTTGAAGGGACAGACAACACACTTATCTGCCAGCATTGGAAAGTCCCAAAAGATTAGGTTATTTGCCAGATGTTACTGGGAGTTCATCATTGACACCCTCTGCTTCATGGGCTTCATCTCTCGCCACAGTTGCAGCTGCCTTTTCTGCCCTTTGCAGGCTTCCTGGAGATCTTCTCCACTGCCTAATGCTTCATTTTTTCCTTGAATGAGGAAATTTTTTTTTTTTTGTTTCATAGCAATAGGCATGGTGAACCATCTTAACTTGTGAAGTTGATCTGAAGACTCACTGTTTTTCTTTCATACACCCACGATAATCCTCTTGGCATAGGAACCACGCACATGAAGCACAGTGACTGCTACAGCTCTGGGAATGGGGCTGTGTTTGTGAAGGGATTTCTAGAAGATGGACTACTCACCTCACTTAATATTGGTAATCTTTTGAAGATGAATGAAAATTGGGGCAGCCTTTCTGACAGGCTAAGCATTTTCCATTATTTTTTATCCCTTTGCCTGAAAAGTAACTGTAAATGCAATTATAAGCAGACCATTCCTATATTATTAGCAATTTTATATGTAATCAAATATCACACTGAAGTATTGTTAAGTGTGTAAACCACTAAAAATTAGTAGTGAGGGGGAGTGGGTGCTATCAGATCCATGTTAGTAATGACTGTATGAGCCTGGAATGGTGTTCTCTGCATGTATCTTCTCCTTTAAATCTTTCGGGAGTTTGGTAGTAAATATTGATTTCAGCTAATGGTGGTTTTAACTTCTTTGTGCACATGCTTTGCCCCAAGGGACTCTGTCACGTACAGGGAGAAGCCAAGACTTGCTCATAAAGAACAGAGCAAATATGTTTTTCCTTTAAAATGCTAGATGTTAGTGGTTGTCTCTTGAAGCAAGATTCCTGCCACTTGTGTTACTGTAGTTGTTTTGCAGTTCTGCCACTTTCCTTTGAGCAGAACAATTCATGAGATGGACAGTGACCTAAATAAGGACTATGTTATCACCATGTACATGTATCTGGTAAAACAAGCCTCAGTGTTAAAGCTTTTAAAATAATGGGCAGTCCTTTTGTAGCACACCATTTAAAGCATTTGACACTTTGAATCTTGCTTTAACATAGTCCATCCTTCCCTCCCTTTCCTCCCTCTATTGCTTTTCCTCTCTTTATTCCCTTTCCTCTTTTTCCTCCCTTTCCTCTTCCCTTTCCTCCCTTTCTTCCCATTTCCTCCCTTCCTTTTACTCCCTTCTGTTGCTTCTTCCTCTTCCTTCCTTTCCTTCTTCTTCTTTTCTCCATTTTCCCCCCACCACTTTTCCTCCTCTTCCCCCTCCTCTTTTCTTCCTCCATCCTTCCTTCCCTCCCTCCCTTTCAAGACCCTCATGTCTAACTTAGTCTTCTGACGTGAGCACTTCAGTTAAAGTCTGATGATACAGCACAGTGACAGTATTTGTTCGTGTTGAGATACTCTTGGCATTCAGATGCTGTTTGGCTATCCATCGGCATATGACGTTCTCCCTAATATTAGTCATGTAAAGTACACAGACCCAGATACTGGTTTTATTTCAGTAGGTCTGGATTAGCTGTTGAATTTGCAGCACTGCAAAGCAGAAAAATTGCATGTAGGGAAAATGGAGAAGTGCTTCAGGTATTGCTTCTGTCTGTTGGTGTGTGAAATGTTGTTGAACAGTGCCTTTTCCTTACCTTGGTACAGCTTGTGCTGCTGCTCGTTGTGTTAAGCAAACCTCGGTGCTGTCAGCGAGGTCCCAGTCTGGTCTCTCGTATTGTTTCAGACTTGTAACGAGGGACAGCAGGGATTAGGGTTATTCTGCAAATGCCATCAGTGGGGGACAGTTGCAGAACTACAAGCCTGGGCCATTTCCAGGTTAGGCTGGCCCTGTTTTGCCAATCACAGAGTGCAAAATAACCACATTATTCCTCAAAGTGTTTTTCCAGAGTTGAAGTAATAGCCATCTTGCCCTATAAAGATCCTATTTCTCCTATAGAATATTTCTGTGCTGAGATAACTTTCATGAACTGTTTTCAAAAGGGCTAGTTTTTCGGGGTTTTTTTGTGTTTTCATTTTAAAAAGTCACTTTTCACCTCTGTTCTCCTATTTCCATCTTTGTCTTCTGTGGCCTGTGCTTAATAACTCCATGGCCGTTTCTGTAAAACAGCAAATCCATTTGCACTATAGCAAGTAAATCTGTGATGGGTTTCCTATTCTGAAATGGGGAGTCCAAGAAATGTAATTATTTAGACTTACGCATTTCCACTAGACTTGAGAGACTGATCATCCAGTGTAGAGGACAAATTGTGCCCTCTACCAGATACTCACATGGGTGATACACAGTGTTGGGCTCTCATGCTGCTGCTACGTGGGAAGGCAGTAGATAATCTGCTTTCTATTTTGAGTTTCTTTTTCAGAGGTATCCTTTTACTCCCCTCCTCTTCCTCAGCCCAGTCCTCAGTGGTTTGCAGTCCTTCCACTGTCTCTCTTTTCCGTTTCCACTGGTGTCTTCTGGCCCCCAGTCCCTTTGTGGTTCTTCCTCCTTGTACTTCCCCCTCTCCTTTATTCCAGAGTTTTCCAACTTTCATTCTTGTTCCATTTTGAAATATCATCTATTTGCCCCATATTCTTTTAGTTATCCCCAGTTCTGCTCTTTCTTGAGAAGAAAGCAGCTCTGCATAAGCAGAAGAAAGTTGAGAAGTAGCTATTTGGCTTTCTTTGATAACAGAAACAGTGGGTTTTAGTGGGCAAATGCTGAGTTGAGGGATCAAACACTTTTTCTCTATTGGCTGATTTGAAGGTGAATGGAAATACCTGTAAAAGAGAGAAGGACAAAGCCCTAGGAGTGCTGGGGAGCCTTCCCAGCACTGGATTTTGTTCAGGGAGGCAAGAAGTAAACCAAGTGGCCATTTAAAAAGAACTGGGGTGTTTGGAAGCATGAAAAAAGAATCTTTTTGATATTCCTTTTGCAAATGATCCTAAAGTGTGCCAGTGGCTAGCGACTTCACAGATGCCAGCCACTGGAAAAGACCGAAGGAAGGATGCTTGCTGTTGAGGCAATTCACACATCAACTGCTTTTTGAGAGCACTTGGCTCTGCCTGAAGATTTATGGGCCTCTCTTCTTTTAAAATGAGTAAAGGACCAAGCTGAGTGGTTTTCCACACATAAATGTCATAAATGCAATCCCAAAAACTTCACTGGAGTTCCAGCGAGGGCTCAAGCCCCAGCTCAAATGTGCATCGTATTAAAGTCCTTCTTGGGGACTCCAGACACAAATTACTTTCCAGCATCCAGAACCATTTGGAAATGCTTTAATCCTGAAACCAGGGGGTTTCTAATGGAAATGCTGACAGACCCTTCATTGTAGCAGCTGAAGCAGGCAGAGCTGTGATAATGAGCCCTGTATGCCTGCATGTGGAAAGCATGATGCCAGTTCAGAAAACAAGCACTTCCACTGAAAAGCCCACGCTGACAAAAACCACCATGCACCGTTCCAGCACAATGCTGCTTAAAATTGGCTTTGCTCAAGCAAGTATGTATTGGGCACAACCGTAGGCATTAACCCTGGGTGTATTACACTTCCAAAACCAACAAGGCTTAATAGCATTTCTAATAACGCTCTAATTATCTGTAAATAGCACTGTACTGAAGTAGCCATGACTAGCAGTTTAAAATGCTGCGTACACCAATGGGGTTCTTTGCTATTCACAAGTGCAGTGTAACCATGTCTCCTCTCACTTCTTAAACATTGTGCCCATGCCCCTAAAAAATAGGTGATGTTTCATTTATTGCTCATGTCTCTGCATACCACTGCTAATGCTAGAGACCATGTATTTTGTACCTGTATTTGGAAATCTCAGTGACCTTGGTCACACCAGGCTGAAGAAACCTGTTTTGCAAGCATGCACCCAAGTGATTAATTTCAACAAACAGGTTGCTTATAAGAGTGTAATTACTTACTTGTGCAAATGGCAGGATGGGTGCACTGACCTGTATTAGACACCTTGTAGTATACACCTCCCCATCGGTTCTTTTTCCTCTGTTAATCAGAGGCCTGAAAACCCTGCAACATTTAGACAGCTTGAGGTTGAAGGCTGAAATGTCACTTTTAAAGGAGGGTTAAAAAGGTCACACAGCTGCAAATAATAATAGCCCAATGAAAATCAGATTCTTACTGCAGCCCACTTCAAGAATAACATTGAAACAGGAAACAAGCCTGCTTGATGTTTTTACCAGTATGGCAGTAAGATTACTGCTGAGTTTAAAAAGGGGGAGAGAGAGACAGAAAGGAGCATGCTTTCTTGGTGTTAGATGTAAGAACTGTTTTTCTGGTTCAGAAGAAATGATCCTGGGGCTCTGCAAAATCTCCTTGAGGAGCCTGAGGACATGGGGTACTTCCTTCTGGATGCTGCTGAGAGGAGTTGTAGTTTGTTGCTGTGTTCTGAGTCTGGTTTTGTTTCTTCTGTTTGCTTTTATTTCCTTGTTATGTTCTTGCATTCCTCATTGTGGGCTTCAGTTTTATTAATTATAATAAAAAATTTTTAGAAGTATCTTATGCAAAAATCAAGGAGTAGAAGAAAATCTTGGCTTGCTGCAGAACTTACTTGTTTCTCTTCCACGTGACGTGGCTTGGAGAAGTCTTTCTCTTATATTTTTATTTATTTCTTTTTATAATTAGAATACCTTAACTCCTTCTGAGCAGAGTGATATTTCAGGAGAATGGCAGGCTACAACAGCATAGCAGATTTCCTCACTTACACATTCTGCCAATAAGGCTCTTTACGTGGTCACAATAGGGCAATAAATGCTGACAGATGTTGTTAACATGTCTATTAAAATTCAGCCCCCTTTTCTTCTGGATTATACACTCATGGCTATTGTTAGTAATATCGGAACTAATGCTGACATATCAATAATAGTGTTCGCTTTTATTTATAATCCTTGATTGTTTCTTCAAAAAAGGTCACAAAGTTGCAATAAATTAGGCTATTGATAACAGAAGCAAAAAATTCAGACCAGAACAATTTTTAAACTTTACAGTCATCATAGATTTGTCTGATATACTTCATGTGCATTAATTACAGCAGTTATAGGTAGTACTACAAGAGTTGCACAAGTGAAACTTGAATTTTAAGATCCCAAAGGCTAATAAGCACCCTAATTTAGATGGAAAGGCTGCTGTGATTTATTTTTATTAGGTGAAGTCGAAATGTTGCCATTGGTCGTGTTATTTCCTTCCTTCACCTGCACAGTGTGGAAAAAGAAGACATGGATTGTGTGGCCCAGCAGCACACGTGAGACGTGTGCAGAGCAGCGTGTGGAGAGACTGCGTGCAGCTGTCCGAGCTGAAGGATGGGAGAGCAGTGCCTGCATCCTGAGAGGGATGCCGTGCAAGCTGTGCTGTGCACAGGCAGAACACCTCTGCCGCTGAGAGCCCCCATCCTGCTGCAAACCTGGGGTGAGACCCAGTGCTGCTGGTGCATCCGCAGCTTTTGCAGGGTTCAGTGGGATTGAGGCATGCAGGAGGTTCACGCCACAGCCCAGAATTTCAGCTGCTTGTTTCTGGTCAACATTCAGACATAAAGGTGGAATTACTGCCGTATGATAACCAAGCACCAGACACTCTCCAAAAGGTGTAGGCAGCAGACAGCTTCTTTCATTCATTTACTGTTCTAAGAGAATCAATGGTACCACAATCTGTACTGCAGTGATTGCATCACATGTAAACACCAATTCAGCACAGTGCAATTTGTCTTGAGGGCACTGTACTACCCGGTAACACGTTATATAGGTCAAGTTCTGCTAGACAGCACCTTGGAGTGCATGTGATATAGTCATTCTGGATTATTACTTGTTTTATGTTTAGTGTCTGCAAAGAATGATTCTCATGGAAACAAGCAATTGCTTGTACATTTGTGGAAAACAATTAGATGTTGAATCTGATGCCTTTTCCAGGTACTTAGAGTAAACACCAAATCTGTGTTTTCTTAGAGTCGATTTCCTGGAGCTAATCCCCACGCTCAGGATTCTAGTCCTCATCTAGTATGTTATTTTGGTGCTTAGTCCATGCTTATCTACCCAGATAACCTTGAGAATCATTTAATTGTTATCAGACCATGCACTGATGGATTCAGGGACTAAAGGTCAAGCTCAGGGTGGGGAGGGAAGTCTTAGACTTGCAGTACTCAATAAGAAATCAAACTCCAAATAATTCCTGGTAATGTTTTGAAATTCACTTGGACGCTTGGGACCAGAATTGTAACTATCTTGTTTTCTTTAACTGAGTCTCATCTGTTGTTTTGCTATTGAAAATGCTGTTGTCACTGTCCCCTGAGGAGGGGAAAAAGGGGTAACAGAAACCCTTGGCAGTGCTTCAGTTGCAGGAGCAATTGAGTTATTAAATAAAGCCTTTCATTATCCATGCGTAGCTTCTTTTTTTTTTTGCTTCTGTGAAAAGGAAAAAGTTGTCTTTAGGAAAGACAACATCCCTGGGGTCACATCCCATAAATAGAGGTGGATTTAAAAATCTAACTTAGCTGGAGGTTTTGGTTTTGTTTTTTGTGGGGGTTTGTTTTTCTAGTCAGTTATCTCTCTGCTGCTTGTTTGTTTCAGACAGGATGGTGTAGTTCAGAGTATTTTTATGGCTTCATCTCTGAAGAACTTGTCTATGCACAGTCTGGAACTGAAATAACTGAAATTAGAAGTAATTTAACACCTTTAGTTATTTTAGTATGCGAATATACTCTTTCATTTCTGATTATGAGTATCCTATTTCAGTTGAACATAGCTGTAAGTTAAATCAAAACAGGATATGAATAATCTTAAAGGAGTAAATTAGGTACAATTTAGTTATTTCAGTTCTAGCCTTGTGTGGATACATAAGTTATGCCTGAGTTAGGGTCTTTCTTGACACCTGATTGTATTTGGTACCATAAATCACTTGTCTCAGGCCAGATGTTGGTAGAGATGCCCACATAAGGAAGGTTGATTGATGCTTATTATCAACTTTTGGGAATAGTGTCCTTGTGGAGGTTGAAGGGCAAATAAAAGTAGAAATTCTTCACTTCTGGATTCTGCTTCTAGGAGTCAGTGGAGTCAGACAGAGTCGAGTTTTTTATGTCACAATTAGGAAAATATACTGTCAGGCTAATGTTGTCCACCGAATGAATTTAAAAAAAAAATGTTATCATCCAGTGAAAATAATTGCTGCAAGTATGGGTCTAGCTGATGTACAGGTTAATGGTGTATTATACTATCAACTATAAGCATGCTAAAGATACTCTTGATGATAAGAAGCAATGAATTGTAGTTTTAAAAAAATTCAGTAGGTTTGAGCAACTTTACCACATGTCCTTCCGCAGATTTTTGTAGTTTTAAAATCAAATTCTGCTTCTCCACGAAGATATTTCTCTTTGGTTCTTAAAAAAATTACCCAAACACAACCCAGATATTTTTTTAAGAAAGGCTGTGGTGAAGCTGAGTTTAAGGGGTTTTCAGGGAATCTCTAAACATAAGTCATCTGCTTTAAGATGGGTCAGCCACTACATTCCAGCTGGTAAAAACAGTTGTACCAACAGGCTGAAAACATTTCCGAAATAAATGGCTTACTTATTTTACTCTCTAGAATTTTACTAAAAATTTTTTTTTCTGCTCAGGGACACTGCATTACCACTGACTCAAATTCAGCTGCGTAACTACATTCTGAGGGTGAATGTTTCATCCTTTGCCTATATTTAAGAACTGGAATCTTTCCCCCAGGGTTTAGTTCAAGGTTACGGGACTGGAACTGCTATGGGGAAGTGCAGTTTTAGACAAAACTTCACTTCTGAAGCTCCTGAGGCTCTAGTTGACCTTTCAAAGGATGGGGATGCACAGTTACCTTGTGTATATTGAGAGCATGTATGTAATGTATTTAAGTTATTAATATCAGACAGTATGGACGCAGAACTTCAAAAAGTGGGCTCTTTCTCAGAAGTAACCTAGACGTCTGGTTTTAATGTTGTTCAGCAGAACTGAATGAGGAAAGGTAAAAACCTTTAATTCAAGATATTTCTGAGAAGACACGGCCTTATCTAATAACACCGAACATATGCTTTTTTCTGAGGCAGATTTATGCTGTGAAAGCTGAACTTTTTTTTTCTTTCTTAAAAGTAAACTGGTGCTCAGAAAGGAGCAAGAACTTAGACTGTAGGGAGCCTGCTGAATATTAGCAAAATTAGTACTCTGAGTATGAAAACTTTGTTCTGATCTGTTTGCGAAGTTTGAAATAAAAGCACAAACTGCGATTTCTCTATGTTGCATGCATGTGTGAAGTTTAGAACGTATATATTCATAGGTTCCCTTTCTTTCCCCCTTCCCCTTTTAACATGTAGATTTATGAGGAATCAAAGATGAACTTGGAGCAGGAGAGGCCTTTTGTCTGCAGTGCCCCAGGCTGCTCACAGGTGAGTGGAGTCAGCGGTGATATTAATTGAGTCCTCAGCACTAGCTCTGGCTTGTATAATGGCTCCTGATATATTAACACGTGTCTAATAATAATATGTGTGTCAGGGGTTTTTTCTGTGCTTTTTTTTTTAAGACCTGCACCCCCTCAGTTCTCTCCTTTCCCACAAGACATTATTAAAAAATATTTCAAGCAAATACGACAGCCAGTCAAAAGTGAGTCGGTACAAGTGCTTCTCGAGCTGCTTCTGTGCCTTCTCTCATCCCCAAGCCTAATGTTTCAAGGCACGTATTGCAGATTCCTTTAGGGACTAACAAGAGAGGACACACTAGGCAGGACACATTTATCTGTCTTCTGCTGAGATGTATGATGGAATATATTATGTTGCTGTTGGAGGTGGTAACCCCTCCTGGGTATTTTTTTCTGTTTTAAATACTTAAATACAATCATATCTTGTTAGCTGATCTTTATTTATTTATTTATTTTTAATCTCTAAGACATCTTCCTACTAAATATTTTCCGTGGAAAATGCAGCCTGTAGATAAATTTTGCCCCAGGATGCGCATTTGGGATTCCTGTCTTGTTGACTGGTGCTCTGCCATATGTCTCCTGGGGCAAAACCTGACCTGTAACATTAGATGTTTAATGGGCTTAAAAAAACCTGAAGTGACAAGGGTTTTACTTGCTGAGATTTGAACTGGGGTTTGTGTGGTTTTTTTCAGTGATTTTGCAGTGGTGAGGGAAGTCCCCCCACATGCAGTGATGAGGGAAGTTCCATGTGTGGCACTTCTGACCCTAATTTGTTTTAGTGACAAGAGTTCATGAGTAAAATCTTCAGACAAGGGCATCTTTTGGGCTTTTGCCACAGGCTTCCTGTGTGCATCTGTGTCAAGTGATTTAGCTTACCCATTTCCCAGAGTCCTCCTCTCTTAATTAGTGAATCTTCCCCTGGTTCAACTGTATGTTGAGAGTTTTCAGCTGGCTAATATATTTACAACTCTCTAGGTTCTTCTGGAAGAGGGATGGGTGACTTTTAATGAAGTGTAGGTGTTGATTTTGCCACGAGCTGAAATAAGGAGAGGCAGAAGACTTCAGTACAGTTAACAACTGACTGAGGGGCTTTGCTGTTTCACTAAGTGGGAGTTTTTCTATGGGAGGCAGAGTGCATCTTTTGGATTATCCCTCAGGCTGAGAATATGTCCCTTTAGATTTCCACATGCAGAGTTAAACTTGCACCATTCAGTCACAGAGGTAGACTAAAAGTATCAGAGTTTAATTCTCATGATTTATTTACCTTTTTGATGAAATTAAATTCCACTGAAATCAGTGGAATTGAGTGTTTTCATGTCAACTCTTAATTAATTTCCTCAGTGGAGGAGAAGCTGATCCAAACAAGCTCTTCTAGGTGTTCAGAGAGCAAGTTTGGTTGCAAGGTGTTACAATTTGGAAAGATGAAAAATGTAGGTGTGACTTCCATCTTAAAAAACATTTAACTTCCCATTTCCCACCATGCTGCTATCCAGCTAAGCTGCCTGGGGCTTCTCTCTTGGCCTGTGCAGATGTGTGCTGAGGGCTGTCGGAGTCGACCTTCTGCATGAGGGAGAAAGTAGACTTAGAAAAAAGGCAGAGAAGTCTGGGCTGGAGGAACAGTTTCTCCTCTGTTGCCCCACGCCCTGTTTGAGCTGGCTGATTTCATCACAAAGATAGAGCATGGCATCCATGAAGGAAAATCCATTTCCAAGAAATAAATGTGGGATTTTTTTTCCCCCTCACGATTTCATTGAGCAAAGTCTTTCTCAGATATTGCCTTTGTTCTTAACATAAATTCCTAGTGCTGCATTTCTTCCAGATGAGTAAGAAGTGAACCAGGATTTCACAGTGAGGAAAAAGTCTCAGGGATTTCTTTCTTTTTCAGTTTTTTTTTTCCCCCAGAGAATTCAATTCCATTATTTATGCTGCTTTGTCTATGGGCTTAAAGAGATTCTCAGAAGGTGTAACATACAGCAATTATTTATATGATAGCCACAAGCAAAGTCACTTAGCCAAGAATACACTGTGTTGAAAACATTGGGTCCCTTTAACTCTGTTGTTGCCATTTTTAGTCTCCTATGTACCTGTTGCTTTAAAAAGCTGCTTTTAATTTTTTTTTATTTTTTTTCGTCAAGCCTTGGTGATACAACTTTCGGCTTTTGCTAGTCCTGAAATAAGCCAGTGAAAACCATTTCAGTAGCAAAGGCCTGTGTATGCATGTTTCAGTGAAGGAAACTTCACCAGAACCCGTCTGCTGTTTGAGCCCGAATGTGCAAGTGCTTGAGCATTTATTCAAGCTTGTCTCTTCTTTGTTTTGTTCAAAAGAAGCTATTTCTTGTAGAAATCTGTTATCAGACTGTGAAACAAATTTGGCACTCTGATTCGTTTCTTACAAAAAACATCTCCCCACCTTCTCTGCTTGACAAAGGAAAAGAATTTGATTTAGTATCGTAAAGGGGCATAACTAGTTGCTATAAAACTGTGCACCATTGCATTGCCACTTCAAATCAAGTCAAAGTATCAGATATTTCCAAAATTAAAGATGTGTTTTGCCTGAATACTTTTGGGTAGAGAAAAGCTGGCTTATTTAATTATTTTTATAGCTGTTCATCAGATATATGTTGCAGAAAGACACAAAAGCAGAAAAATCCAGTAAAGTGATTTAAGATTTGCTTCATTACTTAGCATTTGCCGTGGGCTAAGAGCACACAGAACAGCAGTTATCGCAGATCCTCGGGCACGTGGTGACTTGTGAGGCTGGGGTAGCTGGAGTGGGTGTCTGAGACCCTTAGAATCTAAAACTTGGACTGTGGTTTTTTTCCAAGCAATTGCATGACACCTTATGGTTTGTCATCCCAGACAGCACAGCAGCAAATGTGTTTCTAAATCGAGTACAGCTATTTGTTACTCATACTCACTCGTATTTTCAAATATTCTGTTTCCTGTGCCATTTGGACACATTTCTAGCTGGATAAATTTCTTTCTGTCTCTCATTTTTGAAATTCTGTCCAATGCCGAAAGTTTATTAGAGAATTAAATTCTTCTTTTTTTCTTTTTTTTCTCTCTTCCTCTCTCTCTTTCTGTGTTTGCCTGACAGCGTTTTCCAACAGAGGATCATCTGATGATTCACAGGCACAAACATGAAATGACTTTGAAGTTTCCTTCAATAAAAACAGATAATATGTTATCAGGTAAGAAGACACAAATTCAAGAGTCAAGATAACTATTCAGATGACATTGAAAGCATGACTCCTATTGGAAAGCTACTGGCAAAATGCCTCCAAGATTGGTTTTAAAAAGCTCCAGCTCAAATTAAATGACTAGCAGAGATGGAATAAGGTAGAATGCATATCTTTGAACAAAAAGACAGTTGCCATTCTTCTGCCTTCCTACGTGTTTGCCATGAAAGGGAAAGAAATCACTGAACCTCAGCCATGCTGGCAGCTCTATCATTGATTCCCAGTGAAATATAGGCACTTAAGTGCATGTCACTTGGGAGCCCAGCAATGACAGTGTTAATGATGTGCATTTGTGCTGTTGCTATTTAAGCTGGACAGACTCGCTTCAGCATCTGGAAGAGGCCACGTTGTATGAGCCACCCGTATGGTGACTCAGGAGCTGCCCACTGTAAATAGCCATAACCAGAAAGGTAAACCAGTGGGTAATACCCAGTAGTCTTTCCCCATCTCTCTCTGCACTTCCCCCTTCATAAACAGGGCTTGTTTGGTATTAGGTGCAATTGTACCCCATAATCTCTTGAGTAGTATTTTTCTTATGTAGTCTTTTTGTACTCTTGTCTGTGTAAGCACATATAAATAGTTTGCTGGCCTTCAGCCAGTGCTGAGTAAGGTCAAGCTAGCCCTTCATTTTACTTCTTTCCTCTTCTATTCCCTTTCCTATTGTTTATTCTCTGGGCTATAGTAATGGACTATTTAGAATAGTATCTCTAGAATTTTTCAGGTTTTAAAGTAACGGTAGAAAACCCCCTATAATGCGAATGTGTGTGTGGATGTTCAGCAGTGTTTGATATTTGTCTTTTGCAATGGGATTCTTCAAGGTAAATTGTGCCATTTGAGATGCAAATGTATATTCATTAAAGGGACTCCAGCAGACTAACTCTTTTATGGTTAAACTGTTTCCATTTGTATGAAAATTATAGTAAAGTAACAATGGCTTGCAAATATTTGATTTAGGTCTTTGTTTGTTTGTTTGTTTGTTTTTTGTTGGGAGAAGTTAGACAGACATTTCCCAAATAGAATTTATTTTGATTTTACATTTTAAAAGGCTATAGTGGACTAAATTTAGAAAGAAACAGTGCACAGCATTTTGAAGAGTAGGTCTTGTAAAGTGCCTGAATGCCAGCTATGCCCCCAGAATCCTGTGTTTGCAAGCACAAATGAGAAAAAGCTGCTTTTGCATTTGGCTGTGTCCTTTGGCAGTGAAACTGCTCGAAGACATCTGTGCTGTGGGCACATTCACCCTGTGCAAGTGCTGGCTTTTGTTAAAACTTTCTGTTTGGCAAGACTTTTGTTCGGGTGCAGTTTCTAAGGAATCTATTCTGTCATCAGGAGTCCCCTGAGCAGAGGAGCTCCATTTATGTTTGGTAACTTCTATGATTTAGCCGTCCTGCTCCTTCGAACGGGTTGTTTTCCCAAGCAAAAAGAATTACTCTCTTCCAGCACTACCAATGGTACTGGGCCCCTAAACCTGCAGTTAGCCAACTGTACATACTAATGCAGAATTTTCTGGCCAGAAAGATTCCGAGATTGCTTCTAAGGGGGTGTATTCTTTGAAGTTTGTGTATGATGATCCTCTGTAGTAGTGAAGGAGTAAAAAGCCGCACGTGTTCCCAAAGACTGTGGCCAATGTTCCTGACCATAATGGCCTGGCAACTTGGTTCTGCTGTGTATTGATTCCTCTTTTTGTGTTTGTTTGCTGGATTTCTTTGGCATTTTGCAGTCCTTACTCAGGAAGCATCATAGATCATCTACTCTCCGCAGGAAGACATTGAAAAATAGTTGTTTCATTACCCACTGAAACCCTGGGGAAATCTAAATACCTTAGAGTTTAAGATGTTTTATTCTTAGATTTCATAATGAAAAATTAATGATATATAGGGAAAAGAGACAGACTTTTCTCTTAGACATTTGTCTTCATGTCTTCCTTGTTGTTTGCATTTTTGCTTATTTGACTTTTTAAAAAAAATGTTTCTGTCATCAGTAGGTTCAAAGAATTGCAGCAGCAACTGCCCTGTAATAAGCCAGGTGCAGTGTTAGTTGTTTTGTTCCCCCTCTTTCTCCTAAGCTGCCTAGAAGTCAGACTTTCTAATTTTTTTCCCAGTATGCTGTATACTATCTTTTAATTTGTTGCATATGATCCATTTGTTATTAGCAATTAGTCATGAAAAATGTACATGCTGTATGCTTTCAGGCAGACGTTAGAATTGTCTACTCTGTTTACAGAGGTAGCTTAATCCCCAGTCTGGGTTCACTATAATATCAGTAATATTTAACACACATTAAACATGTCTTCTATGAACTGTTCCTGGAAGTAGGTACTGAAACTGTTGGTCTTGTACAAGACATCTTAGAAACTAAGCAAAATATGGCTTGGGAAGAAGGAACTTTTCTTTCACAGTGAAATCTGTGTTGGGATCTGACATATCAGCTTCTAAGGGAGAGAAAAAGTTATATGTTGTTATGTAGGTGGGGTCAGTGTCTAATAAACAATGGTTCATGACCTGATAGCAACAATCGGTGCTGTGCTGGTTTATCAGGTATGTCTTTCCAGGAGCTTCCTTGTTAGCAGCTTGCTCCACTATGTTATCTACCATTTTTTTCATGCTGGCTTAAGAAAACCAAGTTATAGTAAATCTGGTGAACCAATCTCTTAAACCAATTCAGAAACTCCAGATACCTACGTACACCAAACAGCTTTCTGTTCTCTGACTATATAAATGGAAGAAAAATCCACTAGAGGCATTGCATTAAAATGCAAGTAGTACTTTTGTTGCACAGCTTGACAATACAGCTCTGTCTTCTTAAATTAATGTTGCTTATTCCTCTTTGTTGTATGTATTTTATTTTTGTTTGTTAGAAAGTCTTGTTAAGAGTATGGATAGTCATTGATGTTTTCCATTTCCGTCTTTACAGCCAAAAAAGAGCTGTTTGAGATAACACAGAATATCTTATGTAAGTTTTGCATGCTAGTCACCTTTGCAGGCAAGTTTGTAGTTAAATTGACTGCAATACATGTCAGCTCTCTGCTGTTGTGCTAAGTGAAGAGTGTTTGCATTGCTTTGAAACTCTGTGGTTTGTTGTGTGACAAAGCTTTTGTGTTTAAACACCAAAATATTAACGTGTGGGGAATAGATTGTTTCCTCCAGGGAAATACTAAAAGCCCTGTGGAACTGAACTTTGGGAGCTGGGGATTATCTACATAGAAACCTTTTTTCCTTCCTCATTCTATTTACTGAAACCAAATCCTCTAGAGTTTTGGTGATGAAGCCCCCTGTGGAGGTAGAAACAGTTTTCTCTAGATGGTAGAAGTGTCTGTAATAAAGGTAATGCAAATGTATTCCTTTTCCCAGGTAATTCCTGTGTCAGTGAGGTAATTTACATCACCCTTGCTTGCCTTAATTTTTTCCTCCTTATAGTTTACACAGAGAGATTTATCTAGGCATGAATTTTGAGGAGTACAAAATGATTTGGTATAAGGACTCATGCTGTAGTTTGTTTTCTTGTTTGCTTCTGCATCCTTTGCTTTGTCAAAAATGAAAAGAAACATCTAACATTTACTGGTCAGGTTCAGAGTGACCAGAAGACTTTAAAAATCAGTTGTGTATTCCCCCAGGAAAGCCCAACCAGTGCTTTAAACAGGACATATTTCAGCAGTAAGGTTCTTGGTAGCCCTCATCTGGGTGGGAGCACTTTCACCACCCATGTCTGGGTGCACCACTTCTTCCTCTCCTCTTTCTCCACCTGGTCGATGCGTTACGATGTTGAGCTCCTCAGTGCACTTGGGTAGAAACTTGTGAAATCAACGAAGAAACCTTTCTGAATTTCTCAGGACATTCCTCTGTCTTCGTGGCTGCTTGATGGGCAGCCCTTCAAGTTCTGTGCTAGCCCCATTACTCTGACTTTGTTATCATTGTATGAAAGTACAACACGGGTAAGTGTATAACTTCAACAGAGCCCACAGCTGAACAAGCCAAACGTCTATTATTATTGCACATCAGACTAAACAATTTTTTTTTTTTTAAAGAAAAATGAAGAATCAAGTTACACACTTCGGAGCTGTGCTGTTAGGTATCTTTTACCAAATCAGAATTTTTAATTTCTTTTTTTTTCCAAAATGAAAGCTTGTTTCACATAAGTGTCTTTTGGTTCTCTGGGGCTTTTTTAAACTGGTAGCGTGCTTTAAAGTTTCCTTTTGTGTTTTGAGGGATGAAACTCATGAATTTAAGTTAATTTCACAAAACGCATTACGGATGAATCCAGTAAGTTTCTTTATAGCAAGCTAATGTTGTGTTTCCTGAGCTGTTATTTTGAAAACGATATATTGAGTGTCTTTTTTGAGACTATTATTTCAATCCCCACACCCCCAAATGAACAACAACAAAGAAACCCCCATGCATTGCCAAACGTAGTGAGTACATAATGGAATTTTTGACTTTAGTGAGGACTTCAAGTTCCCCATTGCCTTACAGCATATATTTTTTTAATGAGTCTGAAAAATCAGGTATCACTTCAGACACTGAGGACAGGTTTTTGAAAGTTAACAACCAAAATATACACAGTATATGAGATTCTGGCCAGAATATGATTGCTGAGTGCATCTGAAATCCCTTCCTGTAAGATACAGGAGGTTAACTTGGGATCTGTACAGGTGAGAGAATTTGGACTTGCTCTGAGGCTTATATATTGTCCATTTACATTTTTGAGGCTTATTTAAACTTAATGTTTCTTGCAGCCTTTCTGGTCATGACTGTGTCATCAGAGAGGCTGATTATTCCCCTGAGTAATAGGCTGAACAATATTTTTATTGCCTAGTCTGAAGCTTGACAAAGTCTGTGTTCAAGCTGGTGATAAAGCTGAGGTAGAAATAACTTCCTAAGTAATTATGAGATGACAGGTTTGCCTATGAAGTGACAGTTGGCTAGAGGTAGATGCCTCAAAGGACAGTAAACTAGTTTTGGAGGATGGAACTAGTTGAGGATGGAAAGATTTTTACATGTTGAACAATGGGACTGGGTTGGGATAGCTGATCAGTTTAACAGGCTGGTATCTAAGGTTAACCTGGATAAACCTGTATCCCAAGCTGCCAATTCAAAATACAGCTTGTGACATTAAAGTCCTGGGTTGTGTGAGTAGCAGTGTGCCTGCAGAACAGCTTCCTACATAACATGTGTCCTCAGCAGGAATGCTGAGAGTGGAGCTGGCTCTGTCTGAGTTTTGGTCCAGATGGGTCTGGCTCATCCAGTTACTGAAGTGCAACAAATCAGAGCCCTGTTCTCAGTGAGTCTGCAATAGTTGTGGGCGCTGGTGATAGCAACAAAAGCTTTGTTTGTACCAACAGGGAAGAATGAGGTCAGGCACAAGCTGTTGGAACTATTAATGCATTTTTAAGTGCTGAGAATTAGGAATATTTTGTTAATTCTGGGAGACCTGATTTTGTAGCTTGTGCTAGGGTGTCCTTTGTGATACTGTTCCCAATTGAAACAAAAAGGCTTGCCTTATCTAGGTAAAAGAATTACTGTGGTGTTGAGAGTAATTTGCCCACATCCTAAAGGAGAACTGGTGTTTTGCAGAGGCAAAATGGTTGGTTACTCAGGAGCAAAGCAAGCTCACTAGACTTGGTAGGCTTGAAATCCTGAAGCCAATGAGTGCAGTGCATGTGCAGTGTAACTACTTTACTATACCAAGTTACAACGTTTTCAAGTCTGGATCTTTATCAGGTCTGCTCTCACAGGAACAGAGGTTTTGTGGACTTCTGATTACTGTGAATGTTGAAGGCTGAAGTATTAGAGCTCGAAAGGCAGGTCTTGTTTTGTGTCTGACTGAGCTGACTTCCAGAAGGTCTGTGGATAGAGTTTAGGCTGGCTGGTTGGTGGTGTTCCTTCCTCAGTTGGGAGAAACGAGGGGCTTTCTGTTTTAACAGAATCTTGGTGTGAATTCCTGTCAGTCTGATTTGTGGAACATAGGAACTACAGTAGCCGTATGGGAAGACTGAGGTAATAAATAAACATCACCATCCCGACATGTAGGTGGCTTAAACAGTGTCATTATCAGTTTAGGTCTTTTGAGATATTAAAACAGTTAATTGGAAAGTTCAGCTGTTGGCAACACCATTGGTTATCTTGTGGTGCAGAAGGTAAACTGTCAGCATAAGCAGAAAAAAAACGTTGAGGCCCTTGTGCATTTGAAGTCACATTCTTGCTCTGGCTTGCTTTTTTCGCTGTTAAAATGGATTTACTTCAATGAGATAACTTTTTTTTTTTGGGGGGTCAGTTCTGGGCTAAAGCAACTCTGAAGAAACAGAATTTTTGATTCTAGTGGAAGTGGTGGCATCAACGTCTTTATGAAACCATGGTTTCTCATCTCGGCCGTGAAATTGATACCTTGCTTATTTGATATGGATATACCACCTCTAACAATAAAACATCTCCTGTATTTACCTCACATTTAGATACTAAAGTATCCTTTTTGTCCAGGAAGGCTTAGCAGCACTTGTCTTTGATTTTCTACAAAGCAATGATGTTCACTAAAGTAGCATTTAGTGCTACTCCTGCATTTTAGTGCACTTCATTTCCAGTACGAACTCCAGTCCAAGGGCCAAAGACAACGCCGGTGTAAATCTACCAAGTTTACTGAGGTTACCCTAGAGATTTGTTTGGCTCTGCTTATTTAGGATATGGACCTGTAAAGGGTTGAGTGTCCTCAGCTCCCATCAGTGCCAGCACCTTGCCAACTCATCTCCTTATGCTAAGTTCTGGCAGGATTCTTAGAAAGTTATGTTTCTAACTCTATAATATTATATTATATAGTAATTATATATTACATAATTAAAAATTATGTAATACAGTAGTTAGCTGTGAAAGCTAATAGATAAAGAAGTGTGCATTCCCAAATACTCGAGGTTTGTTTCCATTAAGCTTACAATAAGGATGCTCAAGCCAAAAAGAAATGAAAAAAGAATTTTAATGTTAAGGACTTGCATTCTGATGTTCCATCAGAAAAATAAATGCAAATGAGTGTCTTTGCCCTTGGATTACCTGAGAAAGTCAAACCTGGAGGACCATGCTTGATTCAGGTGGAAATTGGCTTCACCTGGCTTCATGATGGAGGAGGCTGATCCTCTTCCTCAGTTTCCAAGTGAAAACTGCGTTTTCTTTTGTATCCCTTGCTTTTGTACTGCTTATTTAAGCAGTTGATGTGTATTTATATACTGATCATGTAAAACTCATTGTGTCAGGTAACTGTTTGCTCTAAGGGAGTAATATTTGAACTTGACCCAGCTTAGCTAGGCACAAGAAACCATTTTTTTTCTTCCAGAACTCACTGAAGTGGGAAGCTTTTTTTCTTAGGTCAGAATTGACCCAATAGGGGCAACGGGATTTAGTATGACAGTGTTTTCATTCTTTAAAGAATGAAATACAAACAATAGGTAGTTGTCAAGAACTACGCTGAAGATTATTTTTTAACAAAGTGAGTCCATTCTTTCTGTAAAATCAGGTACAAAGCATCTCGAGCTGGAACAGAGCTTTGGGAAGAAGGAGCCAAGGTGGAATTATTAAGAAGTAGTCTCAGAATGAATAGTGGTGCCTCAGAGCTGTGTTTTGGGGAGTCTTTGGTTCCCAAATTTGGGCTTGATTTTTCATTCCCTGAAGAAAGACCAGCCAAGGTCATCACTGAAACTTCAGTCTGCATGGCAGTTTAGCTTGTCTGTCTTGCAGGTTTTTGAAAAGGTGTCAGAAAACCTTGTAATTTCTTCCCTCCTATTATTAGGAGAAGCGTGCTGGAACTGAACATTAGCAAAGGGGAATTCTGGAATCTCTCTTTTTGTAGATTTTTTTTTAAAAAATGGACACCAAGCAAACTAATTTGTCAACATTTGGATGAGTCACTGTGACACTCCTATACTTTCGAGAAAAGAGAAGTTGGAATTATTCAGGTGAAGAATTAATTTATTGATTTCTTCTTCAAAAAACCAAAAAATACTGTATTATTCAAACTCAAAACTTTATTCAAGTCAGCGAGTTGCTATCAAATCATCAAGCTACTCTCTTATATATTACATTTATGGCTTTTGTCTGGTTGAACATAAGTCAATTTTCCATCCAATTTTCTTTACTGACAAGGTCAACGGAAGGGGATTTAAGTTTGGTTTTCTTACATTTAAGTTACATATCATATCATATGAAGAATATACAAACAAGCACAAAGCACATGGTTCAATGTATAAACTGTACTGTTGTACTGTATATGGCTTAAGCATCACACGCTGACATTACTTTCCATTTTTAAAATAAGAGTATTCTGAGAGGGCAGAAAAATCCTAGAGATGAAGGCATTAAAATTTTTTGATTCCAAATTTCATAGTTTTGCATGTATTATCAACACTTTTAGGTATAAAATGTGAAAGGATGCTTCTTCATGGCCAGAGTTTCACTTTTCATAGCTTTTGTAAATATCTTTTAACTCTTCCTTCAAAAATTGTGTGGGAAGCAGAACTTCTTGCCATGGCTACCTTTTTTGCTAAGTGTGGGTATGTTTGAGGTGGTTTTTGAGCACTTGAAGGCATGAACGAGTGTGTATCCACAGCAGTTAACATGCGTGCTGTGGTGTAAACGTGCATTATGAGATGTACTGTGCGTTGTTCTGCATGCGCCTATTTTTGGAGGTTTACAGACAGTTCTAATGACCACCTCCACATGTTAAGGATATGCACTTGTGTTATGTGCCCTGGGAAAACCCATGCTGGTGTCTTTCTGCCCAAACGATGACTGCTGCCTGGTTTCGGACGTTGATGGCACGCACTGGCTGCCTGCAGGGTTTAGTGTTGAAATTCAGTGCTGTGTGGGTTTTTTAATGATGGTGGGGTAGGTAGGGGTGGGAAGGCAGAGAGAAATTAAGTTAGAACCTCTCTTTTCCTGGAAGACTATTTAATTGTCTCCCTCTCCTTTTAATATTAAGCACCAATGATCATTTCTTGTCATATTCTCAGATCAGACTCCTACACCAACACGCTTTCTGAAGAACTGTGAGGAAGTTGGCCTCTTCAACGACATCGACTGCTCCCTAGAGCACGAGTTTAGGAAGGCACAAGAAGAAGAGAACAACAAAAGGGTGAGTGTGAGCACACGAAGCCTTTCCTCACCTTTCAATTCCTATAAATGTTAAAGGAAGTGTTCTTTAATCTGTGAGCAAGCAGATTGATCTTTACTACCTGGTAGTAACCTTTTGGTTAGAAACTAGGTGGCACTATAAATTGTGACATGCTTTTTAAAACTAGTGAAGCAGCTGACAAAAATAAAAACCCCAAAGCAACAAAAACCCAATATTAAATTAAAAAAAACTGTAACTGTATTTGCCAGGGTTTGATTCCAAGTCTCTGCTTTTAAGTAAACTATAACACAAACCACACACCTCTTGAGGGAGAGTGTTGGGAAAATTATATCATCCTTGAAGTGAGGATTGCAAACTGGCTCACATACATTACAGGGAAATTTGGCTTATGAAGGAGCATTTACTTAAGAATAGAATTTTTTCTTTTTCTTTTTTTTAATTCCTCCATGACATGGTGGGCCTTTGGATTTATTCATCAGCAATACCAGCTTTATTGTGTTTCTATATTTCTCATAAAGCATTCAAGTTGAGCTGGGAAACTTTGACTTGAAATACCTAGTAGATAACATATCCCATTTTCAATTAGTATTCTTTTAGTTTATTCTGGAGTTATTCTATCAGTGTTCTGAAGTTTAGGTTGAATGATGTAGGCCACCTTGTATGTAAGTGTACTCCTGTACCCAAGGATAGTTAAGAGTGTTTTCAGGGATCCTAAAGTGCTGTTAAAATTTTCAAAGAATTGTAAAAGAGCTCAATGCACTAGAGAGGCCAGTGAGAAAAGAGGTAAAGCTGCTTGCTGAGGTGCAGAACAGGAAAGGAGGCTTGTAGAAAGAAGATGAGAAGAGAGTCCAGGAGTAGCTCGGTTTTGGCTTATAAGGAAGGGAGTCTAGGTATGGTTTATTTGTGGCTCATAAGGAAAGAGACTGTGACAGACGAGGAGAGAGGCTGTCATGGTATGCTGAGCAAGGAATAAGAGTGTCCAAATGTGAGGGAGTTCTAGTTTTGGTCAAGTATTGTGAAAACAGCACAGACTGACCCTCACAGCTTTGTGTGTTGGACAAATGTTAAGAAACAGCCATGTATTGAGAAAAATGTGTCTAATTTTAGACTTGTTAAAAACTTCGTGGTTTAGGTGCTGCTGAGGGGAGTCTTAGTTAGAATCAGGGAGAGCATTTCTGTACACTCCTACTTCTTTGTGCATTAGAGGACTCCTAAGTTTTTCTCTGTGCCTGGTGTTTACTTTGCAGGAGTAGGAGATGAGGAGAAGTGTACTGAGGTGGACCTGAGTTAGTCACAGATTGCAGTGCTTGATGTTGCAGAGATTTCAGTTGCAAGGAATAGTTGCAAAATCTGATTAAAACCTAGACAAGGGCATCAAGTTACCTGATAATTCCAGCTGTTTAGCAATCTCTGGGAGTCTTATTCTGCCCTCCTACCAACCCCTGCAGCTGCCATTGGTGATCTCCAGGGAGCAAATAACTGATCATGGGAGTGTGAAATTAAAAAAAAAAGAAAAAAAAAGAAAAAAAAAAGAGGGAGTGAAACAAGGAGAAAAAAAGGAAAGAAAAAAAAGGGGCATAAGTCCTACTAGCTGGCTAACCTGTAACATTGGCTCTGTGTTTCCAATTAGTCTGCTGTATGTTCATTCTTACATTACTGGCTGACTGTCAGATAGGAATCTGAAGCGGGCCCCAGTAGGGCTTTACACAAATGCAAGAGACAAAGGCCAAGACAGAAGGAGACTCCTTGGGCTGCAGCTATCCCTAAGGAAATGCTTCTAACAGCCTGTCCCTGGAATATGAGTGTGATGTAGTGTTGGCCTAATGGACCTACCAACACATGGAGACTAAGGTTAACTGCATGGAAATCTTACTCACTGCTCAGAAAAGTCTTCCAAAAATATTTTTGGTCATATTAATTTCTCTGGACTCTGGAAGAAACGGTTTTGTTTATTTTGGTATATCACTGTGGGTTAGCACACAGCTTGACACTGAAATCTTGTAACAGAAAAACACTTTCATTTCTCATTGGCTTTTTTTGCTCCTTGAGAGTCATAATTTGAAAATTCAGAGGATAAAGTTCAAGTAGCTGCATTTCTTTCTTTCTTCTTTTTTATTTTTTCTAGTCTTCTGGCTGAGAGCCCATGGATAATCCATGAGAGTTTGTTGTGATGAAGCTGGTTATGCAGACTGGTGACTTTCCAAATTAGCTGTGAAGCACTAAGAGCATGGGTTTAGGAACACCATGTGTACCTTTTTTTGTACAGGTACTATTGAGTGGAAAGCACTTGCGTTAATATTCCAGCTTCTTATCCAGGAATAAATCACTTGGCATCCTTCTGCCGTAGTTGCTCATGTGTAAAGTGGAAGTAGCATCCCTTTATGCCTCCCATACTCGATATGCCTTATGATTGTAAGCTCATTTGTCAAGGACCACCTTTGAGAATGTATGTGGCTTAGCCTTTGCTCGAGGACTGAGGGGACTGAAGGAACAATAATGATGATGATGACCTCAAGGACCTTAACTGAGAAAAGTAAAGCTATAAATGGACGTGACTGTGTCAGTTGGTTTTGGCTCCTCTGCTTTTTAAACCATCCAATATTAGCTGGAAGTCTCTCCTAGAGAAAGGCCTACTCCCAAAATGCAAGGGATGCTACAGATCAGCAATAAGCATATGGATAAGCATGTGAAAAAGAGGCTTTTTCCATCCTCCTGATGGCACTCTTCCCGATACAAGTGTCCTACCTCCCAAATTCACCACCAAAATTAGCACAGGTAAAAGCATACCTATACTATACTTCTACTTGCAAAATTGTAGATATTGAAGTCTGTGGGAACTTGAGGCAGACAGCAATTGACAGCTCCAACCCAGACAAAACTTGCAACCCAACTCAACAAGGCAAGTAGTGCTGGCAGATCACATGACCATCGTAGCCCACTAGTGCAGGTTTTAGGCTTACACTGCTTGGAACATTAGGTACCCAAAGCATTTGTAGTGGGTTGTAATTGCAAACACATGACCTTTGCTGCTACTGGATAGGCCCTGTTGTCACATCTTGTTTTGAGCATTGAGTTGGGGCTGAGAGGATAATGTCAGAGATGGGAAGAGTCGGGGTCTGTTTCTGAATCACTCAGTGGACCCACTTCATTAAAATGCATCTGGCCTGACCCTGTGTGACATGAGAAAAAGTGGAAATATGCTGAGTGTAGCAAGCAGAGTATTGCATCAAATAGCATTTACAAATAGTGAGCTGAATATTTTCAACATGAGGGCCTGTTTAAAATCATGTTCTGTGTATGCTAGAGTTTGAATGCATCACTTCCTGAGACTTATCCTGAAACTTTGAAATCTTCTAACCGGTGTTCACTGCTGCAAGATAATGCGTAAATTACACGAATGAGGCAGGGAAATGGCTATTCTCAATTACAGCTTGGTTTTAATATGAGTTGTTCAGTGTCAGTTCAGGAAGCTCATGGCTAGCAAGTCTTCTACATGGCCTAATATTCCTGTTCTAAGTATACTATCCCAAGGCAGGTACCTCACTGCTGGAAAAGCATCAGCAAATTGAAGTAGTCCGGTAAGGAAGAAGAACAAAACCAAATACAGAGCCTTCAGTGGTTAAATAATTTCAATCTGCAGAATGAATAAAAAGCCTTAGTATCCAGTTTAGTTGTGTTAAACAAGGGGTGATGCTACAGTCTGATATGTGTTTGAAAGACATATATTTGGTTTGTACCTTCCAAGTTCTCCTTCTACCTTGTATATATTTCTGTGTGTCAACATAAGAAAGTAAATAAAACGCCCTTGTCTATCTTACACCATTTCACGATTTCATGCTGAACTCAGTGACTCTCTGACCTCCAGAAGAAATTTCTTGCAAATGTTTTCTGAATGTCCTACTTTGGTACTGTAGCCTATGAATATAGGGAAGATGATATAACTCAAAGCAAGCTGGAAATGATAGAATCTATTTCTAGAGTAGGACAGTTTGGTGAAAAAATTAACTTAATTTCCACACCTTGCTTAAATTTCATGCAGTGTATATCTAGCCTATAGGTTTTTCCTTCTTCTGAAAAGTAATACAGAAAAATCATAAGGGATTTTGCCTGTATTTAATAGTTGACATTACAGCAGTTGAAACGAGCAGTGTAGTAAATGGGGCCCTTAGCCAGGAAAGGGTGATATTGTACCCCTATATGAGAAGAAAAAACATTTATATGTTGATAAAGCACATTGTGTAAGTGTTTGGGTTTTAGAGGCCTGTATTGTAATACTAATAGGCTATGTGGTAATGTTGGCAATGCACTCTCTTGGTGAAAGAGAAGAACAGGGATTAAGGGTTCATTTTGGTGGTTGGTTTGGCTGATGGGTGACAAATTAGCCCCAGTTTTCCCTTGTGAGTACCCTGAAACACCAGTAGGGTCCTGGAGAAGAGCAGTATGCTGGTAGATGTTTCAGAGGCAAGGGCTAAATTTCACTTGTGAAGTAATACAAACCAACAAACTCATAAGCCTGTTCCTGGAGCACTTTTGACTTATTGTCTGACAGTCTGTACAGTGGAAGAAGGGAAAGACTTATGCTTAAATGCTTACTATTTTGATTTTTAAAAAAATTGTGCTATCTTAAATGCACATATGTACATTCTCCCTGCATTTGTCTAAACATGATGTAAGACTATCCATTTTTTTTAGTCAAAGGGCCCTCTGATTTCTTATTTTCCCACTGAGATTAAGTATCTTATATACTCTGTGTGTCATAGTAGACATAAAGAAAGACTAGAAATTGTTTATGTTAATACAGTGCTTAAGGGCCAGGGTACCATTGTTGTAGATATTGTAATAACTTCAAGCTGTTACTTTATCAATCAGTTAAGCTGTTGTCAAGGTGATAGCTCAAAACTCTAAATTTCAAAGTCCAAAATAGGACTTTCAAAGGTTTCAGTATAATAGTTTCTATACTCTAAATATAGCATCTATATCTGTGAAGATGTAAGCATCCTCACACCATAGCATTTTTTTCTGGGTGAGGCATTGAAGAACTGGAAAGATACACTGTAACTCTGTGTCAGAGTTTTTCTGAGGGTGATTCTGAGTTTACTTATGCATTATTTGCATCAGGTCATTGATCTGCTTTTTGGGTTCAGTTTTTGGCTTGCAACACCCCTCTTTTTCTTAATTAAATTAACTTTTGCGGTATTCCTATGAGGAAGGTAAATGCTCTGTCTCTTATTTTCTAAGGGAAAAAACAGATTCCAGAGGACATTGCTTTCCAAAGCTCCTTTGTAGTGTGACACCAAGCTCTCAAAGGAATCACATATGTGGAGTGAAAATTGCAGGGTGTCTGGGTTCTCTCCACCATTCTGCAAAGAGAGCAGCTTTCTGTCTCTTTTGGTTCCTAAATCTCTTTAGCAATGCGGCCCCAAAAGATTGATAGACACCCCCAAAGACATTTTGGTGCCTTGCTCTCACTGAAACAAAGCAGGAGTAAATCAGAGAGCTACCATAAAGGATCTGGGTTCAAGTGACATGCTGAAAATTGCACAGGAAGTCTGTGGCAGAGCCTCGGATTGATTCCATATCTCCTTGGTCTCAGCACAGGGCATCCCACAGACCATGTGTGTTAAAGATTTATCAGCTGTTGTTCAGTGTTGCTAAAGACAGGAAGAATGCTCTCCTCCTCTCTCCAGATGGGACTTCTTAACCTGTGTAGATTTCATGGTAGACATGTGTTGGTTCGTTGTATTTTGCGTGATGGCAGCTGCACGGTTGGCGCTTCAGTCCCCGGCTCTATGAGTCCTGTTTTGAGCATGTATCTGTCTCCAGGCACTTAGCTGCCCCACTGAGCTGTGTTACAAAAGGGACACTTCCTGCATAATGGAGCAGGAAAGCTGTCAAGACAAAACTGTTCATAACATGACCTTGCAGAAATATTCACAAGAATAGGCTTTAATTTAGGCTTGTTGCTGATGGTACAGCACTTTATCTTCTGCTGGCAGGCAGGTCTATCTTATCTTGAATGAACTTTTGAACGGCTTTATGGGTTTAGAGCCTCATATTCCAAGAGTAGACCTGAATGTTTTTCCAGCAGTAAGTGCCTATATCATGCAGAAAGGCAATTCTTGAGGGCATACGTTTTTGATTCAGCTAAACCTCCCTAACCATCATCCTTCCATGTTCTTCTGAATTCCAGTTGATGAATCATCCTGCAGAACTCAGTCAGGACAGTCCACTCTCCTTCTTTTTATTATTATCTCTGTCCCAAAGAAGCTGAGTCACCCTCTTGTAATGTTTGGAGGTTTGTTATATTTTGTGTATTTTGACTACCCCCAAAAAAGGAGGCCTATCTGTTTTCATTCTAACATTTCTTTCACAGCAACACGGCGAAGTGGTGCCTTTTGCCTTAGTATTCCTTGGAATGTTTTTAATGGCACAGCTTCCTTGTTACCAGTTCAGATTTCAGCAGCATGCACTGGATGGCACATGAAAAAGGGATAAACCTTTCCTGTAGTGGCATTTTTATAAGTCTATCTGTTAGGTAAAGCCCCTAAATCTTGGCAGTCTCTTTAGAGCATACGCCGTGCTATTAAACATGAGCTCTTTGCTCCCCAGAGTGGGCTGCAGTCTCTATGGTTGGGTGGGTAATAAGATACTGCTGATACACTTCAGAGCAAGGTGCACTTTTCCTTTATTTATGAAGATAGACATGCTGGTCGAGGGCTTAATCACAGCTGATAAATCATTTTAGAAAGCCTATTAGAACCATATGCTGATCCTTCGTATTAACATGGTGTGTCTGTTTCTAGTCTAATAAGGCAAGGTCTCTTTTCCCTCTCCCGTCCCCCTGCCTGGTGTGCAAATTATTTATCTGTTTAAGTGATATTGCTTGCTTGGGGGCATTTCTCTCTTTAAGAAGTATTGTTAATAAAGCAAGGTGAACAGAGGAAAGAAGGATTCTTTCTGTCCAGACTGCAAAGCTGAGTGTTTTTGGTCTCCTTTGCTGAGAAGAGATTGCAGAGAAATTGTCCGAAAGCTGAGGCAAGGAAGCCTATTGGTTAAAGACTGGGACACTGTGGCATGGCCTTCATGGCAGCATAAGGTTGTCATTTTGGCCCAGGTGGTTACAATCCTGGAGCCCAAGAACCGCAAGGGTTGGGTGTGCTGACATTTCGGTTACCTCACCTTTCCCTCACTCGGAGAGGGCTGCTGCAGGAACAGGTTCCACAGCCATCTAATGAGATCCACATTGGTGAAGTTATCCAGAGCCAAGTCCTATTTATCATTAATTGGTGGGTTTTCTTGCAGATCTTTCCTATTATTTGCTGATTATACCCTACATATTTTATTATCTTGCCAAAATTCAAATGCTAATAATTTCTTGATTTATTGTTTATTTATAACACTGTCTACTGCCTAAATGGACGTAGTTAGAAGATTTCAAAACAGCAACAGCTCTTTTGCTGACTGGGTTTCTTTCACATTTTGCACATGGCAGTCAACTATTTATAAACCTCCATAGGGACTCTTAAACCTTTACAGTTGTGCTCCTCCCACAACTTCAGCCTCTTTTCTCCCTTGCTCCCCCAAGGCAAGTCTTGTTTTTTTGGCATAAAGACAATGATGGTAACTGTTAGGTGGAGAAAATGTCCATTAGATATGAGCTGCGGGTTAGGATTTTTAATTTGTACATCAAGCAGGATAAATTGGAAGTTGGAGACATCCAGGAGTCTAAGGGTATCTTCACCATAAAGTGGGAGATTCACATCTGGGTTGCTGGTGTTATTCAGGCTTAGAAAATATGAAACCGAAAAACTGAAAACTTGCTTTACACCTGTTGTGGGCATGCTGTAGCATGTCCCATTTCCAGTAGTGCAAAAAATTAACTTTTAAATCTGATGTACTTCAGAGTAAAGAAAGGAGTAGTGGAGAGAAGAAATAAGCCAGAACAACTGGTGACATGTGATGGCAGTTAATGAACGCCAGAGTGGGATGTATAGCCTCATACATCTCTGGGGCAGTTTCACTGACTTTAATGGAATTTAAATTTTTAACTTATTACAACTAGGCAAAGATCTGAAGAGAGAAAAGCCTTGCTCAGAGACCAGAAAAAACCCAACTGTGGTCATGAAGTGATGTGACGTGTCTAGGTAGTTGTTGATGTCCTGCTAGTATGTAAAAATAGGGCCTTTTAAAAACCATGTAAAAATGTATATAAACTGTATAAAATGTATATATTAACTGTTTCCTTATTCCGATTTCTCTCTCACATGCTTCTCTATAAAAGTTGCCAAGTCCACTATTATCAAATAAATATCAGCTTTTTTTCTTCCCCGAAATGTGAGTAAACTGTATGTGGCTCGGTCTGGTCCCTGGGAGGGGAAAAGACATCGGGTTGCCATGTGAATATGCATGTCAGAGTGCAGCTCTGCCAGCCAGTCTGGGGCTGGGTGGGGAGAGACACGGGGAGAATGAACTCAGTGTTACAAACCGTCTCTTTTGAATTTCTACAACCTATTAGTCACAGCAAGCTGCCCTTATTGATTTTGGTAAGAGAGGTCACTTTTAATCCTCTAAAGTGGAGAGAGCTACATGCACTCTCCATAGCATGACATTAAAATTGACACAGCTCTGCATCAGTTCTATGAAAAAGCCCTAAACCTAGATGGATTATTGCCTTGCTTTTCAATGGATACAAGCTGCTAACCAGAGCATGCTAACTGAGATTAGGTGTAAAAGCTTTAAAATGCTTCACAAGGAAAGCAAAACCAAAAGAAGCTAGAAAATATGAGAACATGCTAAAAGAGCTGCCCCTGCAGAAATAGGTCATTAGTCTTCAAATACTTATTTTCTCCTTTTTAAAACATTTAAAAGTCAACACAAAGGAGTGGAGATTATCATATAAAAGAACAAACAAAAGCTGACCTTACTCTATGATTATGAAGAAAGCTTTATTCTGGCTGATACCCCTTGCTAGTTTTGTTTATATTCTTTAGAGAACTAAATCTTTGAATACAATTAGGACTGTCCAACTCGAATCTTAAGTGTGCCTCAAAATAAACAGCAGAGGTGAACTCTCAGCAGTTTTCTTTTCATCTTTGTTATCCTTGCTCTGACCCTTTTTTCCTCCCTAATGATCCTTTGTAGCATACTATTATTAAGAGAAATCTTCTTGATGGAAAAATATGCTTAATGTGGATAGGAAAATCATTGTGAGCCTGGAAAAGTTTTCTTTTTTTTTTTTTCCTTTGGAATTCCAGAAAATGACTAGTGCCCCTTTTGATTTTATGCTATTTTTTTATTTGCAAATTTGTTCTCTGAAGGTTTTGCTGATTTTTTTTTTTTTTCTGTGAGTCTCGGTAAATATTTACAATGTAGTGTTTAGGGAAATTCGTTGCCTTGTCATGCAAGCTTGGTGTTCTCCCTTTTTCATTAGTTGTAAGCTTGCACCAGTATTTCTTACTGAATGTTAGAAATTCCCTTTCTAAATAAAAGACATCTGCAAAAGAAACAGTGGCAAAAAATCATTAAGGTAAAATGCTGAAGTCTAACCTGTGGAGCCTGTAAGTGGAACACATGTGAGAAGGGAAGTGCCACAGCAGCTTTCAGTAAATTGTTGAAGTCCTCTGTTGGTGGTTTGTTGAGCAGGTCTCTGAGCTCACTCCCAACAGAAATTAAAGTACGTGTGTGTCCGTGAGGCCAGCGTGGCCTCCCCATCTACATTAAGAGATACTTACTTTTGCTCCCCTTCCTCCCTCACCTGAGATGTGTGTGGGGTGATGGTATTTTCTCCCTCTTTGTGGACTTAACTGGGGAAATTCAAAGCAGGCACAGAAAGGGAGCTGGCTTTTGGCTTCGCCACTGACACTGAGACATGACACCTAGAAGAAAAGGTGAAAGATGTCCAATCTGCAGATTGTCTGGGCTTCTATCTGGCACCTTATTTTTGTCCTAGCCCTACCTTTTCTTCCCCTATCAAGGAAGAAACAAAAATAAGGTACCTTGCCAATCTCTCCTCCTTTTTGTTGGAAGAGGCCTCCCTGATGTCCTACAGGGGAGAGAAAGAAGGAAGACAAGAAAGTGGGGGTTGCTAAAGGGAACAAGAAATGAAAGGAAGAAAAGTACCTTTCTTTTTTTACTTATATAAAGGATGTATTGCTACCTCGGATCAGACTCGGTGGGGAAAATGAAAGGAAAATTCACAAAGAAGAGGGAAAATAATATTACTCAGCTATGAAGAAAGCAGAGGGATGCTATCATGAGGCTGTTCAAGTGAGAGAGAAAGAGTGAAAAATCAGCACTCACATGAAGCAGACATTAAAAGGACAGTTCTTTGTTTTTTAAGAAGTGAGATATCAAAATATTCCTGTGATGTACTTCTTAGCAGAACTGGGGGAGCAGAGATTGAGGAGTATGAAAAGTAAAACTTGCTTGTCTCCCCACCATGCCCATCCTGTCCCTCCCACCCCCAGTCCAAGGAAATGGAGTTAGTTTCTCAGCTTAATGTTGAAATGAGATGTCAAGGGATGTGGCTGTACAACAGAAGAGGAGACATGAAGGTGCTAAGTTGATGTTGGGTATTAGAATAGTTTTTCCCTGAAAAAGTGGAAAGGAAAGTCAGTCTGGACACTCGTGTTTCTGCTTTCTTTATAGTCTTTTCTAAGATATCCTTTCTTTCATCATACTCCTGTCTTAGCTCTGAGATCTCTGTGTATGTCCCTTGGGATGTATACAACTGTGTAAGGCCTATTCCTGTAATGACAAAGTTACCATGGTTCTTTCGCATTTATGCGATTTTTTCCCAGTACAGTAAACTCATGCAAATGCCAGCATATATGTTTCAGGAAAACCAGGAAAACTATTACGCGTATTACACCTCTGCACATAAGTTCTTATTTTGTGGATTATTGTGTGGCTGGAATCTTTTTCAGGTGCACCTCTTATATCCAAATTTCTTTTCTTTGCTTCATCCATCTCAGCCAGTTAAATGTGTATATAACTGATTTTCTGAAATGGAGCCAAAGTCCGTGTACTTCAATAGCTCTTAAACATGTGGTTAACTTCAGGCATGTGTGCAGGGGTTTGCTGAAGAGAGATAGTTTGCTGAATCAGGACTTCCCAACACCAAGATTTTAAATTGCAAACAATCCTCTATTTTAATGTATTTTAACTACTGCCTCCCATGGACTAACAAAAGGTAACTATTGTTAGTTGAGTCCTGCAGATGAAGAAAGTTGTACTTGGATAAACAGAAATTGAAGGGTAAACCAAATCTTTCTGACACCCTTCTGTGAGAACTATTTTTTTTCTTCTTCTTTATTCATAATAAATAATTATGTAACATGAAAAGGAAAAATGATCATAATTTCATGTTATGGTTAAAAACTTATTTTTCTGGGGTAGATAGAAAAGGTCTGCTACTTTAAAAAAAAAAAGACATTTGTTACAGCTTTTTCTTTTTTCTTCTTTTTCTTTTTTTTTTTCTTTTTTTTGAGATGTCTGTATTTTCAAACTAAATGCAGTACTGAGATGATAATATGTGTATGCCATCATTGACCAAATAAACATCAGTCGTCTTTCCAGTCTTCTGGGTACATAAATCTATGTCATTTTTGGAGAAAATGCTTTAAAGAACAATAAAAGTGTATATATATGAAATAAAAAACCCAAACTAAAAAGGCCCAAACTAAATAAAAACAAACAACCCAAAACCCACCCCAAATCAAACCAACCCAACCAAATCCCAGCCCCCCAAAAAAACCCCGAAGAAAAAGGGAAAAAACACAACAAAAAACGCAGTTGCCCTCTCATTCACTTACATTCCTCCATGTGCAGGGATAAATGGGATAGAGCTGCCTGCCCTGTGTTGTTTTGGTTTTCTACGTCCTGGATCACAGGTAGGGTGGGGTGGAAAGTAGATTCCACAGAGCAAATGCATCTGTTGGAAGGTGCAGGCAAGGGGAAAGAGTCAGTGAGGGAAATGTTCGTTTCAAAATCATACTTAATATGCTGTTAGTGATGGAGTGCTCAAATTGCCTTCTTGCTGACAGTTGGGTAAGAAAAAAAAGGCATCTTTTGCTTTTGCAGTTGATACACTTCGTACATTGTTTTAAAACAATGTCCTTCTCTTGTTTTTATGTAAGGTGGTAAGACTTGAAAGAAATTGGACTTTCTTCTTCTTTTCTTCCTATTTTTCAATATTAGTTTCCTCACATTCCATCTTCAAACCAGCTAATCCGTATCCCCTTCTTCTTGAATAGCATTATCCTGACAACAGAGCAGTGAAAAAAGCCGAGACTGCAGGACTTCTAACAATGCCAGAGGGCCCCAGGAATAGGAATGCCCTGAAAAAAATGTGCTTCCATCCAGCTGCCCTTCATATTGTTGTCTCCCTATCCAATTTACTAGAGAATTTCCCACTGGCTCTTGGCTCATTCCCAAATGAGAATGTAATCTTTTAAAGATTACACTGCATAATGGAGGGACAAGGAGCTCTTTATTAACTGGGATGGGGAGTCACTTGCTATTAGGCAAGGGAAAAGGATGGGATGTAGTAGTGTTTTGTGAGCTCTGCTTTCTGCCCCTTCTTGTCTTGTCAGCAACAGGACGGCAGGTTGGGAGTGGGAAACCACTGCAGCTGCAATGTAGAAAAAGAAATAATTGAATGTAGCTTATGATTACGGCAATTACTTTTAAAACATGAGGGATTATGCCATAACTATTATATTGCCAACAAGATTAAATTACTAACCTAATACCATAACACGTTTTCCAGGAAAATAAAAAAATAATTCTGCTTGTTCCAGAGTTGATGCATTCAAAGACTGTTAATGCAGTGTGAAAGAGCTGAGCAACCAAGGAACCTGCAGTGCTGTGTGTATAGACATTGTCTGGATTGGATCCCTGTCACTTCCATGAGCTCTGCCAACTAGACACCCTCACCCTTTCTGGGATGTAAAGCAATGTAGTACTCTGGTAATTTTAAATGCTCCTTCTCCTGTCAAGCAGATAAGCTTCTGCCAGTAGTTGTTAATAAAGAAATAATCAGAAGCTATACCTGCAATGGAGAAATTCTTGAAACTTCACAAAGAGACCAATTTTGCTCATGTAAACCCACTAAACTGATTGGAAAGCTTAAGCTTCACTGTATTTTCATACTGTGCTCTTCTTTTACTATGTTGTTTGAAAATTGCTCAATACAATGGATATCTGTATGTAAAATAAGATAATTTTAGATCACCTCTAGTGTGAGGTCATTTTTGCTTAACTTTCTGGAACATGCAGTATGATTTTTAATGGTTTTCTTAAAATATTTTTTTCTTCTACATGCATAACAAGGTCATTGATGAGACTTTAGCTGGTACAGATATAGCCTTGTATAGACTGTTCATGATAGGAGTATAAGCTAAGTTAATTATGCAGGAAGAGCAGTTTCCTTTTGTTCATCAGCTGGAAAATGAGTAGAAAATTTAATTTTGGAGACTTCAGAGATATATCATGTGTTGATCATTATGAGCAAATTAACTGGCTTCATGGAAAAGCTGGTTCTGATTCTGAAGAAAAATGCAGGTGAACAATATAATTCTATAAATGTTGTTATTAATTTTTATGTGGTATGTGCTGAATGATACCTTGAGCAGTTGATTTCATTTTTGTTCTATGTACATTTAAGTCTTTTAACACACTGTGCTTTATGAAAATATCTGTTATTACACAAAGCTATTGGATACATTTGGAAAGACTGGACATGCATTTGTAAATCAACCTTGTTTTCTTTTTTTGGTGAAGAACTGGAGTTACGGAAATCAAATTGAGGTCAAACAGGAGCATGTTACTGTACTGTTTTGTCAGGATTAGAAACCTCTGAATGGCAGCCTATACCTGATTTTATTCTTTTTTGTCCCTTCCTTCCTTCTGAATATGTGAACAGAAAAAGAAGCAAATATGATTTCATGGTGGATATTTTTGTTTTGTTGCAGACAGGACCAGTGCAACACACGAGCTGTTTCTCTCAATGACACAAACTCTTGGCTTTTTGACCTTGCTATTCATTTGAGCTTTTAAGAGTCACGTTAGGTAAAAGATGTTCTCAGTTACCTTCTGGAGCTGAGAGCTCTGGGCACTATTAAGAAGGTGTTATTGAAAGTTGATTTCATAATTTCCTTGTAGTGTCTAACCAGATGCACAAGGTTATACCTCTCTTTAATAACTGCAAAACATCTTTTAGTCAGGTAAGGGTGTATTTCTATTCCCTTGGCTAGTATCATTTTAAGACCATTGTTTCCAGTGAAACATCCTGTATTAGTTTCCTCCAAGGGCTTTTTATTTTCATCCCTGGTGGTAGAAGCAGTTGCACAAGCAATCAACCTGTTTTCTTACATCTCCTATGCCCAGGGCATCTTAATAAGTCTTTGGTTGCTGCTCGCTTTTAAAAAGAAGGTCAGCGTGGGTTTATTGCACATCTGACGGTAGTTTGCAAAACGCTAGATCCTCGTAGTGACCTGTGTGCCCACCAGGCCAGCGTTGCCTTTCACAGCCTGCGAGGAAGGAATCATAACCCATGGAAAGGGGCCCACCAGATGCCCAAGGGCCATACCTCAAGCTGTCACAGGAGTTTCACCAGTTCTTGCTGTTCATTTGCTTTCCTGACCTCTTTGCACTATGTGCTTAAGCACCTTCTTAAAAGCCAGCCTGTGGCTCAGGGCATTGACTGCAGGCGGCAGCGCAACATGATCTGCTGGAAATTGTAAAGGCAGTGAGACAGATTTGTGTGGACTTCTGTGTGCCCCCTCACTGTTAATAGGTAATAAAACATTAACATTTCAGTGTGACGGGGGATTTTTGGTGTGACCCTGTGTTTAACCACCATCAAGATGCAGGTGTAAAATTTTTTAAGTTACATGAGAAGTACTGGAGTACCACCTAGAGATACTGGTGTGTTCAGAAGGTCTGGCAGTAATATTGGATAGTTTTCTTCATTTTGTTGGTGGTAGAGCATAAACTAGTTTGAATATAATTTCTTCTTTCTTTTCTACAAATATTCCAGTGGAATTATTTTTAGCGCCAAAGGGAAGTTTCTGTAAGACCTTGTCATAAGCCATGTTTTTGCATTTTTCTTCTTTTCCTGCCAATCTGTAACTTCCATCTTTATAACACTCAGAGAACTTTCTTCATATTTATGTCAGTTTTTGTGTCAGCTGATGTTGAAATTGGTTTCAAAACCACAGCCAGAACCTTTATTTAGCTTTCAGTTTAACCTGACCCTAGACTGAGCACATCTGAGTTAAAGTAGTCCAACAAATCAGCTACTTCCTACCTCCTCTGACATGCGACTGGCTGTGTGAATACTCTTAGCTTGCCCTAAATATTATGAAGGGAGGGAAAGAAGCATATAAAGGTCAATACTGTGGTTTACTTGAAGGACAGTAGTTTGTTATAAACTGCTGTGACTCAACTGTTTTTGATACTCTGTTTATCATATCTCAACTGAAAGATGCTAGGGAAGCTTCTGATCTTTCCAGCAGTTAGAAGAGGTAGGTCTAACCAGCTTTTGTTTTCATGAAGGAACATGGACTATAAACTGCTTGCATGAAGCATGCTATATGTCTGCAGAAGACCAGTGTTTTGATCCCATCTTCCAGTAATACTGTAGTGCACATAAATTCTAAATTATGAGCCTTATTTTTACATTAAATCTTTTTAGCTGGATGATTCTTTTTTGCTTTAAAACAACAGGTATTTTTACAATGCATGAGTATAAAATAGAAAGTGTTCCGTTCCTTTCAATGATTTTGTTGCTGGATGTAGAGACATGGCACTAAGCGTCTAGCGAGCAAATACATTCTTTGGTGTTTTCAAAAGCATATGAGAAACCATATGTTTTCATAGGAAAACAGGTGTTACCAAGCATATGCTTTCTGAGATAGAGTGACACTTATTAAAGGGGCAAAGCAGAACCACGGCTTGTCTTCTAAGTTGAATAAAGCTGGCAATAACTGTCTCTTTCAATGTGCAGTGGCACTGCATGTAGATATTGCCATGTGGATATTGCCATATTGTAACTGGAAGGAGGGAGAGAGATTAACGTCTACAGTCTGCAGCTTGGAAGAGACAATATAAATCTCTGTCCTGCTTTGAGCTGTGAATGCCTCTGTAGGAGTTATAGTAACAGACAAATTAGCATAATGTAATTGGCTGGCAAGGTCAGCCCCTCTCCAGGAGCATTAGCAATGTTTACTGTAAGAAGAGACAGACCAAGTATTGTAGGGTAGAACACTGTCTGCACTTTTTGAAGGAAGAATAATCATTTTGGATTCCCTACATCACAGACTTTACCATATCTTATTAAAATTCAGACTATCATATTTCTGCCTTAAAGCAAATAATCTAATAGAACAACAAAGTATATTCTTTGCTATCACACAAATCTTTATTCTTTTTTTTTTTCTTTGAACCTCATTGAGTTTGCTTTTTTTTCCTCTCATTCTCTGTTGAATAGCTTTTCTCTGGATGCTATACTTCCATATGCATCCCTGCCAACACCTAATAAATCTTTTTGAGGGAATTAAAATTTCTGGTCTTATTACATGGGATACAATTAGTTAATCCAGTCAAACTTAGCAGCTTTCTTGTTTGGCGCTTTGAAAATGTGAAACTGAGCAAAATTCTGGGCCAGCTCTAGCAATCCAGACTCACTGGATTCAGCTTTGCAAACCTTTTAACAGCAGTAGGTGAGAAATGTGAGATGATGTGTTTTGAAGGAGACCTTCCATTGAGTCACAAACAGCTATCTTTTCAGCCTTTGTTCTCAAATATGAAAATTCGTAGCAAGCATTTGAAATGAGCTCAAGCATTCAGTTTTTGGCTTTTAAAATATCATACAGGGGTCACATTGCCTTTTCTTATATAATCAACAGGAATGGTGAAGATTGGGATATTTAGCAGCTATGTTCAGCTTAAGTCTAAAATACTGTCTGTGTCAGGGAGTTGCTGCTGTAATTTTCCTAGAAAACTGGCAAAAAAGGCTAAAACATACACAGAATCACCTTCTGAGCACTATCTTACTGGAAAACCTATTTCCTTTTGCTTAGACTGTGTGATCCAATGGATTTCCAGAGCATAGTCCGTTCCATTGTCTTCTGGTGATGAAGAAAAACCAGACAGCAGGAGCTATTTTTTTCCTGGACTCCACAGTAGCTATTTTTTGAGTCTTGTGTGTTAAAACTGTAAGTTAGGTCGGTTTAAAATGAGCAGTGTTCAGGGTTGAAGGGTAATATTGCTCTTCCTTAATGCTGATACTCAGGAGCTAGCCGGTTTTGAGAAAAGGATCAGGGTGCTACTTGTGCCAGGCTGGTACTCCTGACCCTCTCCTCTGTCCTTCAACTTTCAGGTATCACATTGCTTAGGTTTTAAACATCCCACAGCCACTTTGTAGGCAAAAGCTGCTGTGTGGAGGAGAGCACTCAGAATTAACAGCTCTCCATGTGCAGCTAGGTTGTTGCTCAAGGATGCCTGCCTGCCCTGTTTCATTCATGGCTTAGCTGAAACTCCTGCCTGAATTATGTTTTGCCTCCTTGAATGAAGTTATCTGTCTGGCTGGGTCACACCATTATACAGGAGGACCATCAATCATTTTTTACTTAGGAAAAGGAGGATTGTGGCCCCTCAGATGGAGTGAGAACTTCACCAAGGCATTTCAGAAGCATGTGGTACTCTAAAGGAATGGTATGTAATTTCCCCAGGATGGCTCTGCATCACATTTAATTAGTGTGACTAGAAGCGTGTACATCTGGATGATTGGTAGCATTATCAAATATAGTGCAGCTTGTTTGTTTTTCTCTCCAATTCCTCCAGTCAGAAAAGAAGCTGAGCCAAACATATCCCGCTTTTACACTGAGAATTCACCCCCTACACCACCACCACCACCACCACCATATAACCTCAGTAAAATTTTTAGCCTGACTCTTCTGAAATGGCTCACCTTTTTTAGTGCCCATATTTGGATGTACAGCCAGGAGTCCTTTAACTGGATACAATCTTCTGCAGATGATGAGCTCCTCTTTTCTGAAGAATAGATCCTGCAATGCTGTCTGGACTTTCTGGACTTGAGTATTATTCTCTTTTTACTGATTTATATGTCTTTCTCTCATGTTTCCAGCTACCAAATATTTGTTCTTTAGTCTTGCAATTCTTCTAATGGTATTCATCATACAACTGTTTTATGTATTGCTTAAGGTATCTTGATTATGATTTCTTATCATTTTTGTGAGTTTGAAATGCATGCTACTCTAAAGTCCTATGGAGTTCTCTTACAAAAAACCCCTGTTCTGCTCTGTCACTGCTGTGTTACATTGCCTTTCTAAGCATACTGTGCTGTCTCTAAAAGCTATTCCCTTCTTGTCACTTCCAAGCACTGTGTAGTTGTTGAAGGTCTTTGTCCTGTTTTACATGTAAGGCAGAAGGATGTGAAGTAATTTGATCAAAGTCATGCAGTAGATCTGTAGCAGAGTGAGGAAAAGGATGGCTGTGCAGTTTGCTGTGTACCTGACCTGCAGAACACCTTTGGAGTCCAAGGAATTATATTTCTGATCTTTTCTTCTGTCCTCATCCTGGGAAGTTGTATGTCCAAGATCCATACCAGCTTGCTTACTTGTTGTTTTTCCCATTAACAATAGCTCTTCTTCCAGACATCTCCATCTGTGTTTAAGACCAAGTCACACACCGTCATCAGTGCTTGGTCAACTCTGTTTCTCGCAGAAGGACCGCTATTGGTTTATCTTTCTTCCAAGCATGTTTATTCTCCTAGTCTTACTATTTTTTTTTCCTGCCTGTCTGCCACTTGCTGAAGCCAAGGCAGAAGAGGACATGAGCTGCTTCTCCTTAACCAGACTGCTTACCAGCTTTGACGATTCAGGGGACATTTTCCTGTAATGTCTGTTTGTCTGTAGCCCTTGCTGTACTCAGTAGAATTGAACTTCCTTAACTAGAAGGAACGTTTTTGCCTTCTGTGTAGACACTCTGTTTGCCTTTCTAAACCTTAACTTTTTAAACTCTTATGGCTACAAGGATTGCTAATTTTTGTCTGAATGCTTCCAAATTATGTACCTAACTCTATTTAAGTTCTTTCAGTTCAAGATCTAAACTAAACTAGCTCTCGTCTCCCAAAGCATCAACCTAAAATCGATTGAAGTGATTGTGGATCCTGCAAAACTGCATGATTGCCTTTGTGATTACTTCCCAGGAGACCTGGTGAATTAACTTGATCCTGACTTGATGTCTCAGTGTTCCTTTTATAGTTTTCACTGATCAAAATGATTTTCCTACCAGCTCACTTGAAAACCCACTTCACTGGTTAAACCTGTGATCTCTCATATGTCGCAAGTGGTTTCTCTGGGTGCTTTTGGAGACCACTATTAGCCTTCACTGCTGGACCTTTCCCAGACTTTTGTTTGAGTGCCCATGTAGTCTGCCTGGCCCAACATAGCTGGCTCAGTAGGTTGAGGGTAAAAGAATATTTAGGAGATGCATTTTATTACCAGGGTAGCAGCATTTCCACTTGACTTCTTAGCAGAAAAGTTAAGCCTGCTGGTCTTCTGCTTGAAACTGCCTGAATGGAAAATCACTGGCTGTTTTGTTGCTACCATCCTTGCTCTCTTTACCAACTGCTCTGTCTAAAAAATGTTCTGGTCATTGAGTGCAGTCAACAGCCAGTGCTGTAACTCATGCATGATGCCAATAACTTATGCCAGTGAAATCAATGATGAGAATTTCAAAGAAGCTTTAAATAAAATATAACAAATTTAGATGCCAAAGTGCTGTCTCTGTGAATTTGCTATTAACAGATTATAAATGGTTTGCATAATGTTGAAAAGCCTAGTGCCTTCAGTTAGCAGTATCAAAGGCTTGTTTAAAGCAATTCCTGGAGGAGTGCCGCCCTCCCCCTCCTAGCTTTCTGTTTCACGATGGATAAAAACAAAACTCCTTACAATAAAGAAAGGAAAGCCAGGTTTTCAACTACCCTCCGACTGGCCTCCAAATCTGGCAGCTGCTTTTGGATGTCTAATTGCTTGTCCTGCAAAAGTTGACATGCACCTACTTTGAGAAGGTTCTTTGAGTACCCACTTAGTATGTGCACTCTGTCTGATTTACAAAAATTAAATGATAGTGCTGGAAAAAACTCAAGTAGAGCTTATCTTTTTTTTTCTTTGAATTTTTATCTATTTATTTAAACTTTTCTGGTCTTCTTAATTCATAGATAAGTACTAGATGCAAGAAAACAGTGCGAAATAATGGACAAGGCACTGGACTGGGAGAAAAGAGCCCTTGCATTTAGTTCTGTTATTTGGCTGAACAAATCACTTTCTGTCTGTCTTCTTTCCTCTTTCCTTGTTTGTCTCTGGACTCTGAGGCTTGTGGGCAAGTGTTGTCCATCAATGTGTCTATACAGGTTTTAGCACAATAACGCCTTGATTTCAACTAAGGCCTTTAGGAATTACACCTAGTAAGTATCCTGGCAAATTTCTTTTCTTCTTTTCATGTTTCTTACCAGCCCTTCTCCATTTGAAATGCATGGCGAGCTCCCTTGTTTACAGCAATCTAATGGGACCATAATCCTGTCCCTGAGATAACATTACAGATATAAGCCAGTTTTGCCTTAGACAAAGTTCTATGGAGAATGTATTTTCTTATAAACATGCTTTTTATAAAAGGGTTTGTTGTTTTGTGTTTATTGGTGTTCCATCTGCTCTAGAGAATACATTTGAGAAAAACTAGCTCCAGCATGGCATATAATGTTTCATTAGCAGGCATAACCTTGTTTATTTGCTTTTTAAAATTGTATTTAGAAAAGGAAATCAGTTTGCACCATTGACATGCTGCCAGGTTCCTGTTTATAAATGTCACAATAGGCAACTTAGAAGAAACGAAATAGTCAGTTTATGGCTTTTGCATAAAAAATGAGAGAACTGGGTAGGGCCAGGCAGCCAGTTGTGCTCCCCCTATTTTTTAGCCTCTCAATTAGCAGGAGTTAATGTGGTGTTAGCAGTGCAAAACACCCTGAGTGACCCAAACTGGGCTTTGCACACTTAGTGTTACTGATGTTTAGTTGAACAGAAGAAGCTCTTTGTGCTATGCTGCTTTAGTGGCTATCTTGGACAAGTAATTGTGCATGAAACAAGCAACCCTGAGGAAAAATGGGAAATATCTGTAGGAAACTTCAAGACATAAGCATGCAATCTGATGTCATCTTTTCCCATAGAGAAGCTATTTCCTTTCAAACTCTGGTGAGACCAGTCTTCCAAAGTTTCCTTCTCTTTTAAAATATATTCCTTTATGTAACTTATTTTCCTTTGCTCTAGTAAATGGTTTATCATGGGTACCTCTGGTATACCCCATATATTACTTACTGTTTATGTAAAGAAGGATTCATGTGGTACAAGCATAGTCTGGACAGACATGCTGTAAAGGGCACGAGAAGGGTAGTGGGGGAAGAGGGGAGGGAATTGTGGAAGACAAGGGTCATCTTTCAGTATTCATTTCTACTGATAATTAGAGGGCACCACTGAATGACTGTAATTAGATCATGTCAAAAAATTAAGATAAAAGACCAAAAATTCTAAGTATCCTGTGTTTTGTTCACAGTATCAGAGGAGTCAGAGCATTTGCTTAAACCAGTAGGCAAAGTGGAGGACAGACGGGGAGGCTTCTCTTGCCCATGGAAGAAGTTCACGGGCATTTGCCCGTGAAGGTGCGAGGAAGGGGCCAGAGGAGGTGACCATGCTCCGTCCTCCCTTCGAGGGGCAGAAGCCCGGCGGGGGCAGCCAGAGGTTGGCCTGCAGCACGAGCAGCATTTCGGAGATTTTGTGCAGGGCTGTCACCCTTCAGGCAGCGGCCTTAAGGGGATTAGTGGTGCTTAAATGGGCCCTTTGGACTTTGAGTTACGGTGGTGACTGCTAGAGCCTTGAGATGGCTTATACCTGGCTTAGCACTTCATATGTCTGCCCTGTGTCCTGTGCCACGCTGCTTAGCAGCGCCATGTAGTTTGCCAGAGATTAGCAGATGAGCTTTGCATCACTCAGTGTATCTCAGAAAGTCGTTCTGATAACAGACGAACAGCTATTGAAAGAAAACAGGATAAAAAGATTATTTATGATTTTTTTTTGTTTTGTTTTGTACCTCTTGAGGGGCAGCCAGCATGTGTATGTTTAAGAATAATCCATCCTAACTTAAAACAACAAGGAAGTTTCCCTGCATGTTCCAGCACAGATATTTATGATAAAATTTTGCAAAGCTCCTGCCAGCCCCAGTACACAAGTCTGATCTATTAATTAACAGTAATTGTCTGAGGCTCCAAAAACTGAAGACATTTTGAAAAAAGGACAAGGGTTACTGAAGTTCATAGATACCTTTAGAAATGTTATCTTTTTTTGTCAATAAATTCTAGTCACGGTGCTCCAAAGCCGTATTTGGGTGGCAGTTAAACTCTGGTCTGTGAACTGCTGGTGGTCGCAAAGCTGTGGTAAGTCATCCGCATCTGGTCTGTGGAACCATCTTGCCTTAATTACACAATTTATGATAAGAGCACAGAGTGCTCTGTGTGAAATTCAGAGGGTTGACAGAGGTCTGTGATCCAAAAAATTGGAAACCAGTGGCCGAGACTGATAAGTACAGATTCAAAGCTTTATGATTTCAGTGAGAGCAATGTTTCCCTTCTTTCCCCATCTGCCTATCATTACTTGTCATTCTTGAGTAAGGAGTTTAATTTTTCTTTACATTTTTACTCCTTTAGAGATCAGGTTGATAACATTTGACTGAGAAGCCGTGCCTGGGGTTCAAGAAGTCAGATATACCTATACTGCTCCTGGCCTTTCAGTCTCCAGTGTGGTGTGGATAGCTGGCTGGATCCTGTTCAGGGGGAGACTTTGGATGGGGGGCCTTGGGGGCAGGGAAGAGTCTTTCCCCATTCTGGGACATATCATGCCTGCTGTTTCTTGTAATGTGCCATTTTTATCAGGTAGCTCTTAAGTGAGCATTTGCCTTTCTTTGAAATGTTTTGAGGAATAGATTCTTTGCCATCAGTTCTGTATTTTTATGTGTCAGCCTCATTCAGTGACTTCATACCTCTTGCTAAGTAGGGGAGTTAAATGGATTTTAGTGGTCTGCAATAAGATCTTCATAGTGCTTTGTCCTTATGCTCAATGTTACTACACAGCATTTTCCAGCAGTTCCTTTCTGTGTCCTTTTTTTTCTGCTTTAGTGCTTTTCCTCATTCAAAGCTCTACAGATGTTACAGTTTAAAAAAAAAGGAAAAGGTATTGCATTTCAGTCTCCACCAAGCTTACACTCACCCATCTCTTGCATAATGGAAGTTTTTCCTTTTTTTTTTTTAAATTTAAGTCTTGATAGTAGACTTTCTTTTTCCTGTAAACCTTCAAGTGCATTAGTAACATAATTCATTTTTTATCTCTGTTTTCTTCTCTAGTTGCTCATCTATGTTTACTGGCCTTGAGCGGGCAGCAGACTTAGTTCTGTGCTTACGGCAGTTTAGATTTTGCATGTGGGTTACAGATGAAACAGTTGTGATGGGCTGGTGAGAGGGTGTTTTCCTTCCACATTGATATGAATAATGAGAAAATAAATGAACTGGTACAGAGGAGTCAGAGCATTTGCTAAACCAATAGCCAAAGTGCTGTTTCTGGGGAGACTTGCTAACTTTTGTTTTGAGATTATCTTTTTCTTCCATCAGGAGAGAATTCATAGAGGCTCAGTAATTTTGATGAAAGTTAAATATGATTAAAATAATTTTGAAGCCGGCCATTATTTGCCACATTTAATGTATAATTTTCTTTACAACAATGTCTTCCAAGTTTTTAAGCTGGCAGGTCCTTAGGTTGTGTAAGCAGTATGTGCAGTGAGTGTGTCACTGGAGGCTTCCACTCATGTGTTTTTTATATATTGTGAAGTTAAGATCTCAGTAATCAGGCAAGATATGACTGTACACTTCTTAAAAGTGCACATGAAGCTGCCATTTAAATACGTATTGTCTTAGAATATTTGTCTTTGTTAAAATACATTCATTGAGAGAACAGGCTGTATGAATTCTAAAGTACTGTTGTATATTTGATTTCTCTCTATAATATTTTTAAAGGTTAAAGCTTTTTTCTTGAACTGTATGAAAATATTTTAAGTTGCTGTGCAGCAAAATATAGATACATGATTTTCTGCATAAAATGAAAACGTGCAAAAAGTGTTTTTGTTTGTGTTTAAATTAACTGTGTTTTTAGTTCATTTTTTTAATGGAAAATACATTCTGACTTGAGAATTTATATAATAGTCTGCAAAATACCTTTATGTACAATTGGTTGTAGGTTACAGCTCTATTGATCTGAAAGCTTACACAGAACAATCCTGAAAATTCTTCAGTTTGTGTAAAACTGGTGTTTGCAATTTTTAGTAAGCCTCACAGTTAAAAAATAATAGTAGGAAAATAAAAACATACTTTGGTTCAGAAACTAGATCTTACAGTTCAAAACCACAAACAATTTTTGTTTGAAACTCAGAATATTACAGTAGATCATAAAGGATGGATCAGTTGTCTTCATCCTTTGAGTTCAGTAGATGGTGGTTGACTTGAGGTGGTGCTGTGTGAAATAGATGGGTGTTTCTCTGGAAGAACCAGGGTTTTAGGGGAAATAGTGACTGCCCGAGTGTATTTTGCCTGTGTCTGTGTAGCCGTCATTTCTCTGCTTTGCTTGCCAACAGGGTGTGTGTTCTTGTGGAGTGATGTGTAATCCTCTCCACCAGAACATGGAAGCATGACTTCAAGAAGTTTTTAGCCTTTAGAAAAAAGAAGTGTGTTGCCTATCCAAACTTAAATGGTTGCACGTGGGAGAAAAATGCTCAAATGTTTTCTTCAAAGTCTGAAGCTAAAATGGGCCATGAAGTGTAACTGGGGAGAAGTTAAGATGATGATGATGATCTGTATGCTTTCCTCTTGCAGCTGGAAGGGTTGAGAATGAGCACGTTGATTTAAAAGCGGTTTGTGGACATGATTTGTTGCTTTTTGGTTTATTTGTTTGAATGTTAAATACTGATGGAGAGTACTGCATGAGCACATGGGCGAGGAGAGCATTTCTATAAAAGCTCTTCAGTGTTATAACCCTAGTTTCTGCTCCAGTGAGAGTGACTGGAAACTTTAGTGAGGATGAAACTTAGTCCTAAAGGACATAAATTCCTCTTCATATATTGGATCTTAATTAAGATGCACTAAATTAATCTTAAGAGCATGTCTTTTGTGTCTCTGCATCTCCTGACATATGAGTGGCCTGTTCCCTGTGTGAATGCTTGGGTTCAGTTTAATAAAATAGATAATAATGATAAGCTCATATGCCCTCTTCTAATGCTTAAGCACAGTAGAGAAGATACCTGAGAAAACTCTGAGTGTGGGTGGGTGTCATACTCTCTCAGAGTGTGGATGGGTCTTGGGAATATTAAAAGCAGAGGGAGAGCTCAGTCTGTGTTATTGCTCCTGTAGACTTCTCCGAGCTGGAATGCTGGCAACTCCACACCTAGTATCAAATAATCTTTACCATCAGCTTAAGAGCTGGAGGATAATGAAAAGGGGAGTCAAAGGAGATGTTATTCACAGATGCCTGGTAGAAGAGCATGAAGAACTCCTTAAAAGTAGAGCTGGAAGCAACCTAACCAAACAACAAATAAATATTTAAAGTGGAGCTCTTAGTTTCAGCCTGTGTTGCTGAATTTTTCCTCTTTCTATAGGGGCCCAAAGTCAAGTTGCAAGGAGCTTGTTAATATCCTATCCAGATCCATTCAGAATCAAATGCAGAGCTCAACACAGCAAAACCATTTCGGGAGTTCTGAAGACTGCCTGCATCACACGTGCAACGAGCCTAGTCTTGCAGTGCTGGTGATAGAGAGTCATTCTGCATGTCATGATGCATACAGCGAGATCAGATAGGCTTAGTGTCAGATCTACTGTGCATTACCTTCCTGCCGTCTTTCAAAGCATGCTTATTGTCCCTAAGTATGAACTTGCTTGAACTTCTCTGTAGATTCACAAGCATCTCACTGATGTAAATTATTCTGAGATTGCCAAATCCTTTTCTTATGAATGTCAGAGTCATGCTGAGTTTGACATTTTGTTGGGAAACCTTAGGCTTTCACTTGGCAGTGTAGTATATGCTTGCCCAACAGCAGTGCTTGCATTACTGAGAAGAATGGACATCTGAAAGCACTGACAGGTTTTCACTCTGCTTTTAGCTTTTACTTTCCATATATTACATACTCAGCCTACTTTTTGAAAAGATGCAGTTTATTGGAAATTGTTAAAACTTTGAAACATTGTTGGAAATTTATGCATGTAAGACAACAATTACAATGTCTTATGGCAAACAAAATTTTCCATACCATCATAATTCATCATCTCTTTGTACCTTAGAGAGCTCTGTAATTATAGGAGAAAATGGAAAGAGAAGGAAAAGAGAAAGGAAATACTTAACCAAGGAGCACAGGAATCTGGTATCAAATATTTAAGTTCTGCCGTGGTACAACAAAGTTCAGTAAAACTCTGGACAAGTGCCAGGGTACCACTTGTCTAAGGCTTGTGATGGATTTCCATCCTGTCCATTCCCAGGCCCTGCAGACTCATGGCACCATACATGTTTCCTTTAGAGATCACTTTAGGAAGTGACAGCATTAAAATATTTACTGCACATGGATAGATATTAGATCTGTTTTTGCAAAATCTGGCCATGATCAAAAAAGTTGTTGCAGGTTTGAATCCTGAGCTAGATTTGGCTGTTTATTTTTTTTTTAAACTGAACAAACTTTTCATCAGAAATCAGTAATCTGTTGAAGAAGCAACTTTTTAATAGGAATGTGGCAAGTGATGGAGAGCTTCTTTTAGACAAGTTTTCATGTATCTAAGGTTATTGCCTGATGGTCATGACATACTACTGTGCTATGAAATATTACAGTTAAGGTCCTTGGTCTGGCTTGCTCTTGCAATTCATGCTCCTTAAGTGAATACTTAAGTGAATAAGGAGCTTCTAGACCTGATTCATAATGTGTAAATTATTTACTGGAAAAGGAACTCAAAGCTGGGTCCTCTTCATTCCGGGTGTAACCATGCAGCTGTAGGCAGCACCTCTGCCTCTTTAAGTGTTAATGAAGACTGGAACAACTCCTGTAAAAGAAGCAGAGATCCCTGTGTCCACACTGTCCTGGGAAATCACATGGAATATATAAAATTGGGAGATAAGGGGATAACAGCTAATGCCTTCAGTGGAGGTCCTCTAATTATTTGCTCTCTTTTTCTGTGAGGGTTTATTCTTTGTTTGGCTCATAATACAATCTTTCTTGGGGTCTAGTATTCAAAATGTTGTCTGCCTCTTCTGTTTTTCACATTTGATCAGAGCTCTGAGTTTCCTTTCTCACCAGCTTTATCTATCAATAGTTTGTGGTGGTTGTGTGTGTTTCCTAGGAAAGTTGACTCATAAATTGGAATTTTGAATGAAACATAACTTTGTTTTTTAATCCTGACTACTGCAGTGGTTAGGAAGGTGCTGTGTATGAGTCTTAGTGGCAGTGTGCATAGAAGGGTTTTTTTTTCCTGTTTTCCTTAGCCTAGCATGAGGTGACAATGCAAAGTTTCTTTTCTGCTTGCTGCTAACAATTCACACGTTGATGCCTGATAGGAAAAATAATGCTCTCAAGGTTACCATATTTTTCATATGTATACACTGTGGCTTATCTCTGGCTTGAGAGTTTTGTTTGTTTTTAAACGCAGGCCAAGTCAAACCCTGTGGTTTAGCAGCAGTGTGTGTTGTGTGTACAGGCATAACAGGAGAGAAGTCTTATTCCATTCCATCTTATTCCATTCCAAAGGTTCCTTCCTTTGCAGTATCCTGGTCTCTTGTGGGTTCTTTGCTCAGTGGGTATGAGTTATCTGTGAACTTCACTTTTTTTTTTATGTTTTTAGAACTTTTTAAGAGCTCTGAGTTACCTGAAGCAAAGGTTATATGTGTGCAGTGTGCAGTGTTTTTCTAAGCCTCTAGGATATTATTGTTCTGCAAAATCTTTGGAGGCTAATAGAAATGGCTGTTTCATGATGTACCGTGTACTGTTTGTTACATTGGGACTGTAAAACTTGATTTGCTTGTCAGTCTAAGCAGATGCAGTACACAGTAAAAAGCCCATGCAGTAAATCAAGGTGTCCTGCGCTCATATCATGTTCAGTTAGGAGAAGTATGCGCTAAATATCCCCATTATAAATCACAAGACAGAATCACAGAAGAGTGATTAGTCAGCTTGTGGGTATCTTTCCATTTATATTGCCCTGTGAAAGTAAATATTTATTTTTCATTTCTTTATTGTTGTTGGTTATAACAAGATGTATTGACTTTGGATTTACCAAGAGCCAGTAACTTTTCATGGTGTTGATACCTTGAGATTTCTAATAGTATTCCTGTAGAACAGAAAACCAAGATAAGACATTTAATTATTTTCGTTTTCTTCCACCATCTCCCATTTCCCTTCTTTTCACAGAATATCTCCATGCATAACACAGTTGGAGGAGCAATGGCAGGACCTGGATCCCACCAGCTGACAAACACAAGGATGCCAAACCACGACACCAGCGTTGTGATTCAACAAGCCATGCCATCTCCACAGTCCAGTTCTGTCATTACACAAGCACCTTCCACAAATCGGCAGATAGGGTGAGTCCATTTCCATTTCCTTATTTCTCTGGTTCTCTGGCTCCACCAGCTGCCTGTAGGACCAGATGTTGTCCTCATGTCCTCATGGTTCTTAAGGTTCAGCTGCATACAGGACCAGATGTTGTTCTCCTGAGTTCTGAGGTTACAGAGTTTGCACTTGACCCTGCCAGCATGAGCAAGGACCCCTGCAGCACCGGTTGCAGACTGTGGGGAATGGCCACGTTACTTCAGATCTGGCACCCTGGTTCAAAAAGGACAGAACTGGAAAGTCCTGCTTTCTCCATCCGGTTTTTTGTTTTCATCTTCTTATGATCATAGTGCATGTTTTTTCTATAACTGCTCTGGGAAGAAAGACAAAGTGTTTGTGAAGCTGATCTTTTAACTTCCTTCAGTGGGAATTCTGGGTTTTCTATGGGTTTGAGCTGTTTCCTATGTTCTCTTATAAATTAGGGAATGCTGGAAGACATAAAGACCGTCAAGATAAATAGAGTTTGGCACAGTGTGAACAGTTGCTCAATTTGTGATGATGGATCCATATTTATTACCATAAATTGACAGTATGGGTGCTTATTGTATTGCCTCGAATGCCAATTGAGTGCTAATGTTTGGAGAACTGTGTGAACCAAACCATCCATGTTTAGTACACCTGGTTACTTCCAGCAAGTATGAGGTCCTCGTAAGTCACAATAACTTGGTTTTAATTGTACAGAAACTGCCCTGATGGCCTGAGGGTACAGTTTTTCACCACACAGATCTGTGATTTTGGGGGTGGGGTTATACATGAAAATGTATGGATAAAAATATATATTAGCGGACTAAGAAAGAAGCAGCAGTCTAGATTCATTATCTGTCATTTGTAATTTGGTCACATCAATTATGTGATAAGTGGAAAAGCAGTCTCTGTCCCCAGTCATTATCTAAATAATTGATTATCAACTTTCAGTCTTTTCAAAGTAAAACCAAAAAGTGAAATCCTGGCATTGAAAACTGAAAATCCAGTTATGCTTGAGTTTTCTTTCAAGATTCTTGGTGGAGGCCACAGGCTCTGTATCTCCTGTGGTAGCTGGGATGGCCCACGACACTGAGCTCTGGGTTACCCAGCCATGCACAGAACACAGATTCCATCTGCTGCCCTAGTTTTGTGCTCTTGGCCAAGCTCCTCTATTTTTCTTTTTACTACTATTCCAGGATTTGGTTCTTAATATATAAGTCTGGTAGGATGGGTTGGGTAAACATATTTGATAGATGTGTCCTTTGTATATTGACAAAACACAGTGTTCACTGAGATTGCATGTGCAATACTGTTTACCTGTGAATCCAGCAAAGTTCTTGTCTTATATATGTCCCATTCTGTTCAAAGACAGGGGGCCGGGAGAGAGGAAGGGAGGAAGAAACAGTTTCTTTTTCAGTTTTAGAAAGAAAAACATTAACTAATGCCATTATTTGCATTAAGGATGATTAAGCGCCTGTTCAAATTGTGACTTAATAGGTCTAGTGGTAATTATGATCCTAATTAAAAGCATAAAAAAACCCCAAACAACTTTTAATACTCAGTGGTGAGGTGTTTTATGTAAGACTGTACTTGGCTTCCAAACAATTGTTTCTATATAATGAGAAAAAAACTGCATGTGGTTTTGCAAGACCCTGTCAGTCAGGTTTTAGGTTTGTGTTGGTTCAGGGCCATGGTGATTAGAATCTCCAAAGTTGGAGGGGTTGAGGATAAAAAGGCCTTTTCCTAGTCAGTGGTGTGTCTCATTTGGGAAACTTTGTCATGACATATCTTAATTCTTCCCTGTGACTGAATCACGCAAATGTTTCCTAAGTCTGAGTCTAAAGCTGCTTTATTGGGAGGCAATTGTCAGCATTTTAGGCTCTGTGTGAGTTGGTGTGTGAATGAGACTTATGGTGTGACCTCCAGCATACTCTGTTCCCCATTCTTCCCTCTTCCTAGGAGGTTTTGTTTTTTGTTCATGGTGTGTCCTAGGAGATAATTGCTGTATTTTCAACTTCCTCTACTTGCCAAAGTGTTGAGCATCCTTATTTGTCTTCTTTTCCTTCAGTCTTTTCCCTGTGGTGTCTGTTTTACTTATTCAAAGAACATATCTTGTCATTTCCATTTATCTTCATCTTACCCTCCTAAATGTGCTAAGAATTATATCCACGACTCATTCATGAGGAATACAGACTGGACAATGGTTTTGGTATTAAACAACTGAAAAAAAATCCAGATGAATTCAGAAAATATTCCAGTTCTTCAAAGTTTGGTGGTTTTGATTTGGCCTTGCAAAGTTGAGATTGTTCAGCTATTTAACTAGCCAAAATTCTGAGGTGCTCAAACCAGTGGGTTTTGCTTGAGTTTCCCTTTTTTAAAAATCATCTGAAGCTGCCCCAAAGGGTAGATGAGTCCTTACCATGAAGAATTGTGCCAGGGAAAATGCCTTTTAATGAGCAATAAAACCAGCAGAGAGAAACTGGGTAAAACTCTCACTGAGTTCTGTAAGAGCAGGATCAAGCCCTGAAGGTTATATAGAACCATCTTGTAGCAATATTCTGATTTTTATCACAACCACAAATATTTTAGTGTCAGACTATGGCCAAGCCACCTGCAAATGTTTATGATGGCCTTGCTCCAATGAAAACAGGGAACAGCAATGAAAGTCTTCATTTAGCCCCTGTTTGTAGGCTGTGCTCCAGTAACAGAGAATGGGACCCACCTGTGCCCGCACACAGCTCATTTCATGGTGAGGAGTGGGCGAGTTTGTAGCAGCTGACATTCCCAAGGGATGTAATTTTTCCCTACTTTGGTTTCTCCTTCTTCTCCCTCTCACCTTATCCCTCCCTCTGTCTCTCCCTCCATGCCTCTCTTTTTCCCTATCCCCTACTCTGGGGGCTCGCATATAAAATGAGATAGTGACACAAGGCATGGGAAAACATGACAGAATGGGCATTGTTGGGCAAGCCTTACTGGCACAGGGTATATCCACAGATTGTGTCAGGTATTAAGCTTCAGCTACTACTGAACAGGCACCCAGCCAGATTAATCAGATAAAGGGAAGAGCATGAAGGTTATTAACTAAAAAAATAAGACAGGGTGCAGCCCCACTTTCCTCCCACCGTGTTCCTTTTGTTGAGAACAAACAGCCACGCTACCATTACAGCAAGCTGGCAGCTTGATATAAAGGTCCCACATAGTATTTATGTGGTGAGGCAGGCTCTAACCTCCTTGCCATTCCTCCTCCTTCTCCGCCAAGCCTTCAGCATGTGGGAGGAATGCTGGAACTAGTAACTACTTGTGCTGATGAAAAATCAGTTGAGGAACACTTAGCAGTGAAGGGTGTCTTTGGCTGATTAATAGCACATCATTTCAAGATAAGATACATGGAGGAAAAGCAGTATGGCATATGGAGGAAGGCAAGAAAAAATGATATAAGACATACATTTGTCAAAGGTATAGAAAAGCAGATAAGCTGAATCAGCTCAAGATATGGGACTCTGAACTAGGCTGTACAATAGCAGTGCTTGTCTTCTTTTTAAAATAACTCCATTTTTTTTTCTGTGACTGAGTATACAGCACTGTGTGAGAGAATTCTGGTCAGACAAATTGGTGACAGCACAGCGTGGTGGTTGCTCTACCTGGACACATGTTTTTCTAGGAAAGATGTATTTTTCAGACTATCAAATACTGTAGGTAGCTGCAACCTAACAGCATTCAGAGATAAGGTAACTTGCTTTCAAGCTAGTTTTTCAAGCTAGTAGTGGACATAACTAGTAATTTTTCCAGCTTGAAACTCACTGGTACAGCTCTGCAGCTGATAAAAAGCATGGGAGGATGGAGGACTGTCACAGATGCAGCAAGTTGTTAACATTGTGGTAAATGAAGAGTGAGAGGAGGCCTGTTTCAGTGAACTCAGGTTCCAACGTGGACATAGAACACTAACCATGTGATGCAGATTATCTGTTTTTAAAGTGTTGTAGAGCATTTTAATTGAGATAAGATGGTCTTCTGGCTCAGCATCAAAAGGGAAAAATTGCAACCACATTTGGTGAAATGCAGGCAGGTAGGAGAAAGCAGCGAAAGGGGTTTGGAAGATGCCTCTGGTGCCTTGATGTACTGAAGAATCATGGTACCAAGTGGGAGAACAGCCTTTCCGTCCCCACACGCAGCATTCATTTTAACACCTATGCATTGCCTCTTTTTTCTCATGATGCCACGTGTGTCTCTCTGGTTCCAGTTGGTCATCTTTTCATGGGTTTGAAGGCTTTTCAAACAAAGGGGCATGGGAAATAGAGTAATCAGAAAAATTTACTACTCCATGCATGTAGTGGGATTAACAGAGGTTTGGTGGCCTTGGCCATTTGGAAAATGAAAAAAAAGCTTCTCCTTCTTAATCGGAGGCTGAAGGACAGACCATCTCTGTGGCAAGCACAGGAGTTTCATGGTAGCACAAGCTGAGACTACAACTGTTGGCTGAGTTCTCCGAGTATCCTGCTATCATCCTTTATAGCATAAGAAAACAGGAAAGACTCCTGTAAGAGACAATCACAGGCAGAAACCCCTCCATACTGCAGCTAGTTCTGGAAGGCACTTGGAATAGGCAAGTGACTGAGAAGGGTCTTTGTATATCCAAGAGAAAGTCTCTCTTTAAGCTCTTAGTGAGTTGGTGGAGTGTGTGGCATCAAAGAGGCCATGGAATGATGTGTTGTTATTAAATTCAAAGACTAGCTCCCTTTCCAGGAAATCTGTGATGAAAGCCTCTGTTCCAACTCATGTATTTGAACTGAAGTACCATAGTATGTTGTGAGATGAGAAGAAATGTGCAGTGAGAGATGAAATATCAAATGACCACTCAGTCGCTTGATCAAGTCCGTTCCATGGCCTTGGTTGTGCAGCGTGTAAGAAAATCAGTGAGATCACTGGAAGAGTAGGAAAAAGGAGAGGTGGGAAGAGAGAACATCTGACAGTGTCATTTTGTCCAAAATTTTTTTTTTCTGTCTTTGTACTAAAAGTTGGGCTTTAATTCCTGTTTAATGGTCCTGCTTCTTTTTCTTCTGTTTATGCTAAGGCATGTTTTCTGTAATCCCTTCTACCATACTGACCTTGGCCAACCTTGACATGGAATCCCATCAAGCCATGTGTGAGCAGCAGTCACAAGTCTCTGGGAAGCTCAGGTGAATTACTTAGGAAATTATTACAAGTGAGCCATTCCCAGGAACAAGTTGTCTCATAGCTTAGCTTGATAGAGAGGGTGATGAGAGAGAAAATGAGCTGGACCCTCTCAAGCTGCTCATCCCTTTTAGCGAGCTGCTGCCCAGGTCCGCACATTGACCTGCAGGCCAAACCATGCTGCTCTGTCTGTGATATTTAGAAGCTCTGTCTGCTCTCCAACCTCCTCTGTTGTTGTTTGCATTGCATGTTCAGGAGTTGCTGACTCAATTTTTCCTCATACTGCTGACTCAGGAAGAAAAAAAGCAAACAGCGCCAGTCGGTGTCAGGCACAGCACAAACAGGTGGTTGTTCACAACATCTCTCTTGTATCCTCAAAAACATACTCCTCTGCCTTCCCAAAAATTCTTCCTTGCAGTAAGGTCTAGGAAGGGGCTGGAAAGTACTGACATATATCAAGGTGGCTTTTGAGGGAACTGAAAGGAGGATCATTAGCCAGGTATGTCAACCTGAAATGAAGAGAGTTTAGTGTGTTTCTTACGTGACTTGAAAGTTATGCACTTGTTATACATGTTGGTTAAATTTATTAATGAACACAGTATTTCACACTTCATACTTTCTACTTGACAGAAGTCCTAAGCTGGTTAGAAATGTTGCTTTCTCGCAGAAAGGACACCAAAACCAAAACATGTAAGGGATACTGTGTGACTTGCTGTCCACTGACTCTTACTAGGATTGTTGTCTTGTGTTATGAGAAGAAACCAGCCCTCTCCCTCTCCTGATGGTTGTTTGAGATAGGCAGGGAAATCATGCACAAGCCAGTTCTCATGCAAGTGATTTCTAAGAAATGGATCATGATGTTTTTGTCCTGAAAACCTTGTCCCACCTAAGAACTATAGGAAAACAAGGTCAGGATAGTGTACTGCACCCATAGTTGTATCTGAACAGAAATACTGAGCTTTCAGTTGGTTGGTTTATTGGTTGGCTCTCACATCAGAGAAAGTCATAAATAGGACTTAAATATGATATACAGAACTTAAAGAATCTAGCATTGATTCCTTAATTTTAGTAGTTGGTATCTCTTACACACCTCCTGTATACATATAATACACACTGTATAAATCTTCTTTAAAGGTGTCATCAAAATTTATGGGCAGAGCTTCTGATTTATATGACTCTTTGAACTAAAACAGATGTAAAATCATTTTCGGATGGAAGAGGATCTCAGAATTGCAGTGGGTTTGGTACAACAGATCAAGCTTCCCCCAGATCAGAAAAAGATCATTAGGGCTCTGCACAGCCGAATCACATAGCTCTGCTCTTCATCACAGGTTTGTGCTTAACATGCCCTGATGCATGATTCCAGAATGTGTTTTATCCAAGTGTCAGCCTGTTTGACAGGTAACTAAGCCACAGTAAAACACGAACTCAAACAATACAGACTTTGTTTGGTGTAAGGCTTTCTTAAAAATTTCTTTTCATTTAAGAGAATAATTTGCAGGTTCCAGAGAAGTGGCAAGCTCCGGGGTGCTGCCTTACACCATATCAGTTCAGAGGAAGGCTTAAAGGTTTGCTGGGAGTGGCACAATGGCTATAATGAGTAAAAAGTGAAGACCTTCACGTGCAAAGAACTCTGATAAAAGATTAGTTGACCACTAAGAAGTTATGGTTGTATCTGTTTCAATAAGGGAATTGGCACTGATGTTCTGAACAGAGAACACATTGATTTTACATGATTTGTCTTGCCAGTGTCTTTTTTGAACACTTTCAAAGGAATATAAAAACATGCTATAAGTTAATAAAGTGTTAATGCTTTGGGTTGTTTTTTTCTTTTCCTTTTCTATTTTTTTAAGCTGGTACCTGGCTGCAAACCAATTACAATAGTTCAGAGGAAAGTGCCTGAGGGAAAACACAGGAATTACAGACTTTGTGTAAAGTGTATGGATCCTATTTTACCACCTGTAAAAGTAGGCCTCCTTGTTAATTGATGAGTTGAGTTTTCAAAATCAATGGTACAGTGTAGTCCCATTTAAGGCATATATATGGTTCTATTTATATTCATGGACAGGCCAAATATGCATTTGAAAAAGAAAAACAACCAAACAAAAAAAAAATACCCAAAACATGAACAATTTGAATCAAAGGCATGGATAAATCTAAGATGACAACATCACCAAAATTAGTTCTTTACAAAAATGAGATTATGCTTGATTTAGAAGGAAAGAAGTAATTTAAATAAATCTGTCATTTTGGAGACCTTCTAACAAAGTTCCACATGATAAACAATAAATTTAAATTCTCTTAGCAATGTTTAGTAAAAAATTGCTGAGCTGAACAAGGAACTGATGGCTAGACAGAACCTGCAGGTAGATTGAGAGTGCAGGAAAAGTGTTCCTTGGAAGAAGGAACAAATTAGAGAGTGTGTTTCAGAAACATTTGCTGCTATGAGCATCTGTGTTCTGCCAACAGAGACGTTTATTCTGAGCTCACATAAATGAAGTGGAATTTTGCCAGTAAAAGAAGGGGTTGTGTTACTCCAGTTGTAGGATCCAGCTCCTAATTGGTTTATGAAATGAAGGGGGCAATCTTTGAGCTATTACCAGCTTCCTCTGCTGCAAGTGAAGTGAATCGCAGCTGTTCTGATAGGGTCCATAAAACTTGGTGAGGTAATAAAATGTTTGCAGTGAACAATTCTCAAAATGAGTGAAATCCAAATCCCTAGCTTATTTGACAGTATTAAGAGAATTGAATGTACTTCCTGGGGAATTCTGAATATTATGTTACTTTTATCTAGTTCTTTAACTATAAGATCTAGGCTCACTGGTGCTGTAAATGTATGGGCTCAAAGTAACATTCTTCTTTTTTAACCCTACAGATTGAAATGTAGTATTTACATACATACATATGTGATACAAGAAAAAGCTGTTTTTGTTGCTCATTTTCTAATGTTTCTGGCTTGTACTTTTTACTTCTTTATACTCTTCTGTCTCTCCATCTCTTGCTCTGTTTTGGTGAGATTTAAAAAAAAAAAAAAAGCATGGTTAGCATCAAATGATCCTGTACAGAAATACTTGTGGTTCTCCTAGTCACATGATTTATTTAATGAAAACAATAGCTTTTGGTCTTTTAGGTTTTCTTCAAGCAACTTAAAATTTTCTAGACCTGGTTAGAAGTCAGATATGTCGATTCTAATTTCTTAGCAGAGCAGTTGTTCTGAGCCATTTGTTCAGTTCATAGTGGTTTTGACCTAAAGATCTTTCATGTGTTCAAGTCCAAACTGACATTTTTGATATCATTGTATACATTGAGGAATCAATAATTTTCCTAGAAAGCCATTCAGTGTTTGTCTAAAGTTCTGTTGTTCTTCTCAGCATTCTCAAAATTAAGCATTTTTATGAAGGGCTTGGATGTCTTTAAACTTCTTTTGTTTTTCCTTTTTATTCTCCACTTTATAGAAATATCTGTGATTGCCTAGGCAAAGAGCTAGTGTGATGATGATCACACCTTTGATAGTAAAATGACCTAAAAAAAATACAAATAGAGAACATAATGAGAAATTTCTTAGAGTAATGAATTGGGTTTCCAGGTCAGTTAAGTCTCAGCTGGTTGGGCTTGCTGCTCACACTGCTGTGAGCATCCCCTTTCACACCTGAAGCTGTGCACTTAGACAACATAACATCAAAGCTCCCCCCTTTGTATCAGTCCTTGTGTGACAGATGTTGCTCATCATATCTCAGACAAGCTGTTGCCTCAGGTGTCCGGAGAGTGACCAGCCAGCGTTTCAGCCACAAGGTGCTGCTTGAAGGGCCTCTGATCCTTTAAGGAAGGAAGTGCTGGCAACAGTGGAATATCTGGCTTCCTCTTCTCACAGGTGGTTGTTCATGCCATATGTCCCTGGCTTGTAACATGCAGCAGGGTTGTCCCAGGTATTGCATAGCAGGATGTGCAAGAGATGCACAGATCTGAACGGCGATGGTCTCCTGGAGTTTCTAGGCAGAGCTGCATGCAGAAAGCTTTCCTGACATACTCAGGGCTACAGCTTGTGTTCTCAGCAAGTGTTTTTGAGCTGTTACTAGAAAATGTCCCTGAAGAGATGAACTGCTGACTTAATGTGCCTGAAGGAATCTCTCTTTGGACATGCTGGACTTCGTTAATTCATTATTGCTGTGAGTTGTTGATGCAGCTTTTTTTGGGCAGCAGATGTAAATTAACAAAATGAAAGTGGGCAAAAGGCAGCAGTAGTTTTTAAATATTCAAACAAGAAGGTCTGTTAAGCTCAACAGGCTATTATGGATGACTGATTCTCGTTGAAATACAGCTGCAACATTTGAAGATGTGAGCTGTAGGTGATAACCAAAGGACACCAAATGTGAACTGATTTCATATTATTTTTCTCAGTTTGTGGTTGTTTCAAGTGGTTTTGTCTGAGATTATATGGCCCAGGTAGTAAACCAAGTTCAGACTGGCAATATGTAGTCTGTAGGTGACAACTGGAGCCTATCAATACATACACCAAATGGAAGAGTTGTGTGGAAAACTTTACCTCTTTACAATTAATTTCCTTCTTACTCTGTTATAATTTCTTCTTTCTCTGCAGTCTGTTCCAGGCCCACAGAGGAAAAGACCTAGAGTGTTGTTGGTTTTTTTCTGATCTGTAGGGAAATAAAATAGGAAGCAGAATAATATTTCTACTATGAAGTAGCAAAGGAAGTTGAAAGAAAACAGTCAGTGAGTTCCCTTTGTGCCATACTAAATGAATGTGGAGAAAGATATGGAATCTGGGCTCCATGACAGGGAAGAAAATCCATACTTTCTTCCAAATTTTCCCCTGGCCTCTATATTGTTCTATTGTTCCAACAAGAAATCTGTGACTCAGAGGATTTATTCAAAATCTATATAAAACATAATAGGCAAAGTTCATTCCAGAAGCCATCAAGTGAAACTATATTTCTCTGTGGGGAAAGCTGAGGTCCTTCCAGGCTGGTCTTTTTCTGTACACAGCCTGGTAGCATGGAGCTTTTTGTTGCACATTAATGCAACATCAAGGGTTGTGGGGCCCTAAGTCCTATAAAGCAAATGCTAGAAACAATATTGGACCCAAGCAGAACCCATAAATGCAGAGGGAAGCAAAAATCCGTATATAAAAGAAAACAGGGGTTGAGAACAAAAGCACAAAACCACATTTCAAGCCTCAAGGGGAAAAAAAAATCAGTTTTTGTTTTGGAAGAAGCATCCTTGGAAATCTTCAATTTTCCTTATGACCAAGTTGGGAAGCTGTAAGTTGTGTCCTTGAAGACAGTGTAAATGACTCCAAGCCAAAAAACCTATTCCATGTTGACAATAAAACCCCACCACTGAGGTATACATTTCCTTCTTACTCCTCCTGCTTGCCCATTAGACGAACAGGAAAGTAGAGACGCCCCTGCCATGTTTACAGGCCTTGCCTTGTTATTTGTATGATGGACAGAGAGCTAAGAGCTGTAATGCCAACACTGCTGATTGGAAAAACCTGGAAGTAATTAAGGGACCTCATTTGTTATTGCTCGTATGTTCGCTGGTGGAAATTACTTGAGAGAACAGTTCTACTGGTACAGAACAGTGCTTGGTAATAGAACTGTAGAAAAATGACAAAGACAAAAACAGCTTTGGGGAACGGGATGTAAAATATTTTTCTAAAAAAATTTTCTACATTGGTTTTGAATGGTTTTTGTGTGTGTGTGTGTTTTCCAGTAGAGAAAATAGAATGTAATTTGCCTGAACTAGAGGATGACTCGTAATATTATTTACTTGAATGAAACCTATGAATTACAGTGGAAGTTTCAGTTGAGTAACATTCAATACTGTGTTATGTTATTTTATTACTGGGTCCACTGAGTGTTCCTTTCTATGGTGTCTTCTTCCAAGAGCTATGAGCACTATGAATCTTTTTCATGTAACTTTTTCAAAATCAAGGTTGGGCATTGCAAAAACAGCTACACAAGCAAAGGGACTTTTAGTATTTCAGCACACTGCTCCTTTCTACCTACATTTCTCCTGAGCTGTCTGCTTAATTCCAGATCTGCTCCTACAGGCTGATACAGGTCTTTGTTTACAAGTCAGGTCACAGGATATGAGGTGAGTGTACCTGTTGTACAGTGCCCTTCTTCTTCTTGTTGGGATACGATGTGCTTTTCCGGGTGGGAAATGGCAGTACTGTTGTTTGACTTGAGCAAGGCATATGGCAGAACACAGTGCAACAGAGAGGAGAGTTGATGAGTGAACGATGAGTCATTAAGGCAAAGCAGTGTATTGTTGGAATAAAAAAACCAACAATTCCAAATCAGCTCAAGATCAATATCTGAAGATTTCAGGCTTTGTTAGAATTTCTGTTTCCAGTTGCTTCTCTGCTATGTAGTGTGGGTTGGATGCATTCTCTGCTGTGACATTTGCCGTGACAGTGTGAGGCATACATATGTTTGCATGCTCAGGCAGTTTTTCCAGGAGATGCTATCACTTAGAGTTGCACCTACATGCTCTTGTTCCCTCCGCTTGTCTCGTTTTGCAGACTTGCAAGGGGACACAATCTTTTACTATAAGTTGTGACACTTCTACTTCCAGTTCGGTGGTGGCTCCAGGGTTCAAACTTGCAGCCTAATAATGAACCAGGCTAAAGGGCCGTTACTGTCAAGAATAAAGCCGTGTACTGTAACTGAGAGTAATCAGTTTGGATCGCGTTCGCAGATTCTTTGTATTAGCTTTATCAGGTCAGGCCATCAGAGAGCAGATAGACAGGTAAGACCAAAAGACCTCTGAACCCAATTAAAGTTGTACCACAAAGAAATCAAATTCATGTGGTTTACATTTCAGAAAGTTACATTTGGTGGGCTGTACTTACTTTTATTCTGTAACCTAATGCAGACCATGTGAACATTTGAAACGCTTTTAACAGTTAACCAGCTCAAATAACACAGAACCAGAGCAGCAATAAAGAATGAATTAAGAGTGATTGCAACTACAGCCAATTTTTTTTTCCTCATAAAGAAATATAAATGGCTGATATATTTAAAAACTACCATCTATATAGAGTAATTTTGTCTTCAGGTTTTAACATGACAATAGCCATTCTCTTATCTTTTAAAAGAAGTGTTTAGTTTAAAAAGCAATCCTAAACTCACAGTCTTTTTTTTTTATTTGCAGTGTTTCAGGATGAGTTTGGATGTGCTGTGGAACCACTGATGGTCCCATTGATGCACATAGTTTGGGAATTGGTCATACAGCTCTGAGATAATCCCAAGGAGCTGACATTTAAAATATTTGGCCCTATAAGAGCATGAGCATGAGAGGATAAGCAAATAGGTGTTTTATTTGCTGTCCGTTTTCTTAAAACCCAATGATGTGTATGCAACTTTTCATTCACAAACACTTCTTGCTTGCTGACATGAGATAGGCCTTATATGTGAAGCGAATAGAGGTTCAGCTGGTGCAGACTGCCATGTGTTCAGTTTTCCTATTTTCTAAACAAAGAGTCTGAATGAAAGTTCTGAAGCCTCCAGGAGACTAGGCTAGAGGAGGACAGTGCTAAATGTGCCTGTGTCCTGCATCTAACTTCAGGAAAGTGATGTGGTTTATATACAAATGGAAGAAAAAGTGACTGGCTTGCTTAGCAGCAGAATCATTCAGTTGGATCAGTTTCCTCATTTTTTGTCTGCAACGATTCTTCAGGGCTTTGAGAGATCTTCTTGGTGTTGGGGAAAGATCAGGCCCACAGGTCTTGCCTACGTGTTACATTCTTTCCTGAAGAAAGAAATTCCTGCAGCCCCAGCTCTTTCCTAGGGTCTCCAAGACACTGAAATGCAAAGCTCGTGCCATCCTGTTTTCTGGCACAGAGCCACCTGGCTATCAATAACTGAGCCCAGCTTCCAGTCTCTGGAGCACAACTGCTATCCTGGGTGGATATAGCTCCTTTCCTTCAGCAGCTGTTCTGATATGCCTGTGTACAACAGCTTTCCTCACTGCTCCTCATGTGGAGCAGGCTGCTTTCCTGTCTTTGTCTCCCTCTTTTCCCATAAGCTTTTGGGGCTGATGTGGCAAGAGAGGGCATTCAGGCATGGTGCTCTCCATTTGGCCGGATAGAAAACTAAGGCTGTGTATCATCCACACTTTTGTGGCTGCCGTTCTTCATGTGGGCCACAGAAGCTGTCCTTCTCTCCCTGGGCTGAGCACCTTGAAGATCAGTTGTGTTGCTCACTTTTCAGAAGCAGACAAGTAGAGAGGAAAGATGTGGGTGGATTTTTTTTCTTTCCTTTTTTTTTTTTTTCTTTTAAATCTTAGTTAAATATGTAGCAAACCACTTATTTTCTGTGAAGGAATCTTCGTTGTATCACCATTTCCAAGCAGTGGGTGATGCACAGATCATGGAATGCAAGCTGTTTCAAAGTGTACATCTGGGAAACTGGGGCTGCCATTGCTAATTCACAGAAGTGCTGGGGCTGGAAGAAAATCTGCACCTCCACCAATGCACAGAGACTGTTCTACTACGCACAGACCAGAACTGGTGGGGTGGGAGGGAGCACACTCCTTACTCTCTCTCACTTTTGTCATGTGCCGAGTTTGGCAGCATAGTTCAAGATTCTTGCATGGAACTACTAAAAGAGGGGTATGTCCTGGGAAGGTTAAATGGCTGCTGCTTCTAATGCTACCCTGTCACTCAAAAATGAAAAAAAAAAAAAAGCAACAAAACCCAGAAGACTTTGTGAATTTCTTTACAGAACAGAAACTGTAAAGGGGGAAAACTTAAGTTCTGATTATAAGAACAACAGAAGATTCACCAAATAATAGATCAAATCAAGTGGATGTTGGACAGAAAGCAGGAGCAGAAGTTGTTAAAGTGCTAGTCTGGACCTAGGAAAGTTCACTTTGTTTTCTTGTTCACCATTGATTTGGCAAATATCTTAGTCTCTTGCAGATTCCATTCACCAGCTATAAAATATGAAAAGAAATACTCCCTCACTTTACAGGAATGTTAAAATGAATTTAGGTATTACAGGAGAAGAAGGTAAATAGGTTCCTCCGATACAATGTCTTGAACATTTGATGGAATTAAACATCAGGAATTTTACTCTGTGTTCTTTACCACAGAAATAGAGAAGAATTATGGTATTATGCAATCATGTCTAAAATAATGTGCTATTAATTTCCTGGAAGCTAAAATAAACTGCTGAAGAGTCTTTAAACAGAGTGAGAAAAATGAAAATGCTTATACTAGACTTTCTCCAGGCATCATGTTAGTCTAGTCCCCACCTATGGCAGAGAGGTTGGACAAGATAATCTTTAAAGAACCCTTCCAGTGCAAATTATTCTATGAGTCTATGTTTTGCAGAAAGTAAATTGCAATGGAAGTTAATTATCAGATATATTTATTAAAAGCAACAGATGCTAATACACACAAAAAATATAACTAAAAGTAATTTCCTTTAACTTTTCAAAATCAAGATAAGGAAAAACTAATAAACATTAAGATTGACTTCAAAGGTGTTCAACGTACTGAAATATAGGAAGGCTTTTGTTTTCTTTCTCTTTCTTCTTTTTCAATTGAAATTTGAATTTTTCATTAATTCCATGAAAAACCATCCTGTTGAATCTGACATTCACAAATCCTGTAAGCACTGATTTTCCTTTTGAAAAAGTATTATGCACTGGTTATTTTTCTTTTTCTCATTCCAATTAATTAATTCTATTATAGTAGCCCTCAAAGACTCTAAACCAGACTCCATTATTTACAAAATACTCAAAAAAGAGTGCTGTGTCAAGAGAAGTACAAGCCTGAAATCCTTTCCCTTGTCTTCCATCTCTCTATTACAGGCTTTCTTCTATCTCTTTAGAAGGTATCCATTCATTCATCATCTTTTGTGTGTGTGTTTCCCTTGTTTTCCCTAGACTGGGCTATGCAAACTGTCTTAGTGGCAGACAGACTCTGAGGAAGCTTTCCATCCTAATTTCTTTCCATTAATGAAAGTTACGAAGCACTGCCAGTGTGAATACTGCCTGTAAACAAGAAGTAAGTGAATTCAATGCACTTCCCTAACCCCTCTCCTCCACGGGGCGAGTTGGACACTGACAGATAAAAGTGACGCTATGACAACAAATGTCGGAGGCATATCCATGCAGACCCTTTAAATGAGACAAAGCATTTTAGAAAAGAGGAGAATTAAGGCTCCCCATACATCCAAAGGAACTCCTTTTGCTTCCTCCCAATGGGAAGAGCCTGCTGAATTCCAGGAGTTCCTGCATTACCTTCAGTGGGCAGGGAAACTGGAAAGGTGATTAGAAACTGTGGAAAAGCACTGCATGTGCTTTCATGCAGCAAATGTGAGCTTCTCATTTGGGTATGAGAGTAGCAAGCTAAAAGAGTAGGAGAGGAAATCCAGTGTGCTGTACCCTGAAAATATCCAACTTCCGTGAGCAGGGACACACCAATCACAAACACTGGACTATCCAGCAGCCCTTCGAAGTAAAAACCTTTCTAAAATCACTTCCACGAGGTGCACTCCTAGGCTCTTAGAACAGATTGTTCCAAGAACAATCAAGTTTTTTGGTTTTTTTTCTAGCAAGATATTAACAGCAGATGAAGAATTACACCCTCTAAACAATTAATGCAGCCTACGGCCTAACCAGAAAAATCATTATTTCCAAAAAGTCCTATTGACAGAATGCTGCAGCAACCTTTCAAAGCTGCTCCCACATCCGATGACAACAACAATAAAACACTGTGCTATTTTTCTTACCTCATAAAGTTGTCATCTCAGCACAGCTAAACATCTTAGTTGCCACCCAGCCTGTAAACATCCTTATGTGGGGAAGGTTATCAGATAGGTCATGGAGAAGCAGCTCTCACATTATCTAGAGTATTATCTAGAGCCCTCAGATTTCCTGGAGCCCTTTCAATCTGGTTTAAGACATGGTAATATTACAAAGACACAGCTATTTCTTGGCCATTGCTAGTCTCTGATTTACTGGCTTCTGCTAATGGATAAAGACTAAGTGCTCAATCTAATCTGACCTTTCAGGCGTGCTGGCTGTCAGAGTGCGTTTGCAGCCACCCCTTCTATTTTAACAGTGTCCCTCTAGGAAAGTGCAGCAATCTCAGAGAGAATACATTCCCTTTGGGTTGCTAGCTTTAATTCTGTGCCCTTCACAACTTCTACTGTTAAATGTGGTAGACTCTGTTGCTGCTTCTGGGAACAGGAGCAAGCACTCCACTGTCCTAATCCTCCTCTAGCAGGCCCCCTTTCAAAATGTCCTGTGTTGGATAGGTAGCATTCTGTGCAGCATTTACAGCAGTTGGATAACCTTCTTTAGTATCTATTTGCCATGCCAGCCTCTAGACTGTTGGCTGCCAGGTGCTCCCTCCCCTGCTTTCGTCAGTGCTACTAAAACAAGGAGACTGCACCATCCTCTTCTGCAGATTCACTTTTAGAGGTTCTGTAATCAAGTTTTCTGACATTAAAATTGAGATTATATGAAATATGGATGCCTTGAAGTATTAAGAAATAAACTGGGCAGAAATATTATCTCTAAAGATCAGCTTTAGCCATTTAGAAGCAACGTATTCCCAGATTCTGGGTCCCCTTAAAGCCTTCTATCTTTGCACAGCCAAGTGCCTGCACCTCATCAGCAAACAATGGAAAAGATTAAAGTAGCAAGATCCTGCCCAGTTCACATTTATTTAACCCTTAGTTGCCTCTCTATTCTTTTCACCAGCCTTCCTCTTTATGTCTAAAACAGATGCTGAGATTGTTGGTGCCAGAGAGTTAATCTTATTAATAGTTTCTGTGTTTATTGTCAGAGGGACTTGGTTACACTCTCCTCTCTGGGCCAGTAGGTCAGGGGATTCAAGTTCCCCACTGAGACTTGGAGCAAATCTCTGTGCTGACGGTGCACCTTAGACTGGACGAGGGGGAATATGCTGCACTTGTGCAGATTTTGAATTTCCAGGTAAGACATTAAAGCAAGGTCTCTCCTGTCTTTTTCAAATATATTCCAGGTAGAAATTACTGAACCACTTCCGCAGCAGGGAATTTGACTGCACTTCACTCCTTTTATGTGATGGGAAGATGTGAGTTTGTGTACCCCACACCAAGAACCAGATCTGGCTAATTTACCACATTGCCACCCAGCAGGGAAGTGTCTCCTTATATCCATTAGGAAAGATGGTGGGGAGGCAGAGTTTTAAGTGTTTGGGAGCAGAGCCTGTGCACTTGAGGTACAGGGGTTTGACACACTCACTTCACACCAGCAGTAAGTAACAGATATATGTTGGAAGGAGGAAAAAACTATGAGTCTAAACTCTTTGATAATATGGAGTGATGACTGAGTTTAAAAAGGTGGAAGGAAAAGAAGGGAAAAAAGCTGAGGAAGATGTTTTCTTTGGGCTTTCCTTGGAACTGTCCCTTTGTCTTCACTAAATGGAATCTTTTTCCATGAACTCCAAGGAGTTCATCTCTGCCTTTCGCCCACCACTCCTCTGCGCTGGGAGAAAGCAGCAAAGGGGGTAAGAATGGAAAAGTGCTTGTGCTCAAGTGTTTCCAAATGTTTCACAGTCATAAGCATTTACTGGTTCTCACCCTCCACCCTATCACCACTCCTTCCATATAAAATCAGAGACTGAGCTCCAGCATCCAGGCAAGAAGGAAGCCTTCTTCTCCTTTTTAGAAACCTGCATGTCCCGATGCAATGCTTATAATGCACTAGCACTCAGCTAGGACAACTTGCCAAAAGGCAATGTCAGAAAGCTGCTGAAAGAAATGTCGTTCAAAGATATCCCAGAGAGTCAGGTCATTTGGTGTGGAAAGCAGGCAATAGTTCTTTCTGGGCTCATGGTTATAGGGAACTTCAGCTTGACTGAAATGAAGGATTAGGAAAGTTATTCTCCCACTGTACCCCCCGCCTTTAATACAAACCCAGCAGTTACTTTCCACTCCACTCTGTGTGTAAAACAAGGCTGAAATATGATATTTAAATTATTCCCAAGGATGCATTTGCTGAAAAGGAAGGCATGAGCCAGATCCTCCCATGTGCTTGTTCTTTGTCAGAGTCTTGAATTTTGGATCATTATACAGAGGGAGAGAACACACTAATTCCTAACATTGCTAGTGTTTCAATGAGCACTGCTATCAATCATTTAGGTTCTCACTCTCTCTCTTAATATTTGGATAAGTAAAATTGCCAATAGCGCAGCAAAATCAACCAAAGTCAGCCCACAAAAAAAAGAAACAAAACCAAAACAACCGAAAAAACCCAAAGCCACTGCAAAACAATAGGATTGAATGTAGCCCATTGTCTATTTCCGTACAGAACAGAAATAGTAAACCAGCATGAATGTACGAGAAGAGCTTGTGCTTAGAGGGAGCCGTGGCGCAGCAGATGAGGAGCTTATAAACACAGGCTGCCATACTGCAGTGCCACTTCACTGCTGGCAACTTGAATGGCTGGTTGTGTTGCCTGGTCATTTAAACACTCTGGGTCCAAATCCAGCTTCACTGCAGATATTCTGTCTGCTTTATATGGACACTGTGAAGAGACATTTGTTCATATATCCAAGAATTGAACAGACTTTAGAAACTTTCACACATGCCATTATTTTCAGAAAGAAAAATAACTGCTGCAAACTGCATTACAAAACACGCATTTTCTTCTTTCCAATTAAGCTTGTTGCTGTTCCTTATATTACCAATAAAGAGAACAGTATTGGAATAGCTAGTATGTTTTCGTATGCAAGATCTCAGAAAACAAAGAATCAAATAAAAAGAGAATTTAAGGGCTTTAGAAAGACACCAGAGCTATGTGCCCAAAGTAGGGTAATCCTTGTCACAGCATTGCCCACAAGTGATTTTCTCACACATCTTGCAATTTGGGGTTCAGTTCATTTATTAAGCACCAGATTCCACATTTCTGCAACTCTAGGAGATGTTTATCTCCCATGTTCAAGACAGTTCAAATTCTTACGGCTGGAGATAAATCTTGAAAACATGAGCCAACAAGTCTATAAGAAGAGCAAAAAAAATGTTTACTTCTTTTTAATCTTTTTGGCTCTAATCAAGAGTAAGGCACAGACATTAATAAAATTGATAATAAAGTAGGTGTTCCTTCTGCTTGACATCTGGTTTTTCATCCTGTGGGGGAATGTTGAGACATGCTTTCAAGTCATGCTTTTAAGGTTTTCTCTGTGTCCATGAGGGCTAGTAATGTAAGTTTTCTTTTTAAATGGAGCATCAAAGTCTTCCAGAGCCAGTATTTGAAGAAAAGAAAGACACAGCGATGCTCTCAGTAATAATACTGACATTCAAACTGAAGTGATAATAATGGAAGGCCAGAAAGGGTCTCTTATCATCTTGGCAGAACTCAATTACCTCTTTTCTCAACATCTGTCTTGGTACTGTGGTTACTTTCCAGTTCTGCTTGTGTAGCTTTTCACATCTTTTTCTCAAGTGGCAGAACCAAGTGAACTATTATACATGAATAATAGAGAAAAATATACTGAGTTGTTTGACCTAACTCTGAGATTTCATGATGCCACTCTACAGATTTGGTGTGGGCTGTCAGTGAAGTTTCTGGGTTCACTTTCCTGATGGTGGCAGCCATCTCCACTACGTGAGCTCTGCCTGGCAAAGGGTTGCTGCTTGGATGCCTGTTTTCACCAGAAATTACTTACATGTGAAGAAAATAATAGGGATTTTTGTGTTACCAGTATGTGTATGTATTTCCTTTGCATTTTGTAGTGGTAAGCTGCAGTTGTGGGGAGAGGGAAGTGTAAATGATGTTAGCTACCATCAAAGCCTTTGGCACATTCCTGGAATCCTGGGTAATGCCTGGATGGTTGTGGAAGGTATATCACATTGGAATGGCGTGCTTGCTTTTTGTTGTTGCTGTTGCCTACCCCAATTAGGGAGCTTTCCACCTACAGGAGATGACTGACTAGAAAGGATGGGGACCCTGCTTTTTAAAATATGGAACATCTGCTCTTTTAAATAAAGAGGGGAAAAAAAAAAAAAAGGCTGGTAAATTGTCCTTGGCCCGGTGCAGGGATGGCTGGAGCGCAGCTGCAGCTGAGCACAGCCTGGCCCTCTGGGCAGGGAGGGATGGGTCTGGCTGACAGCTGGCACTGGCCGGCTGCTGAGGGACCCATGTCCAACCTCCTTGGCTGGAGGGGAGTTGCCTGGGAGAGTCATTAGGCCTTTGGGGAGGAAGGGAGGGACGAGCAACCTGCTAGCTAAGACATGGTAAAAGGCTTCCACCTCTCAGCTTTGGAAGTCTTTAAAAGTGAACTCCCATGTGCGTGGCATTCACGTAGTAACGCACTAATAAAGTTAAAAAAAATAAATTAGCTGGGACAGAAATTAATACTTCTTTTTAAATGAATGTATGTGTCAAAACACATATGGAGAGTTTGGAGAATAACTAATGTAGATCTAATAAATACCTCACTGTTTTAAAATGATTTGGAAGTCAACGTCTTCAGCTGGTATTTAGGCCTGGTGAAGCTACTGGCAAAACTTTTATTGGTTTCAGCGTAGTTAAAACTTCTCTGTTACACAGTACATACTTTTTGGGGAGCAATCCAGCATAATAAAATCTACCAAGACTATCAATTTTTGTGAGAGCTAAGCACTGACTCTGCATTTAAAAGGAAGTGCACCTAGGAAGATCATTTTGTGCTGAAAAACATAACTTTGTCATGTTGGTTTAGTAGAATTACCACAATACTTTTTTTTCAAACCTGTCTCTTTCTGATTGATTCTACAGAATGTGCTCTGTGAAACACAAAATAGCACAGGACACAGGATTTCTGGGCTATGTCACTGGTTGAGAGAATTGTTTATCAGTTCTGACATAGGGACATAGATATTTTCTTATATTTCTTCATCTAGTCCTAGACAGATTTCCCCAAACTCCCTCTGCTTTTCTTCTCCATTCATGTTTGCCCTTCCTCTCTATCTGAAATCAGGATGTGGATTTTTTTCAAGTGCCTTTAATGTTCTTTTTTTCTTTTGTTTTGTTCTTGTTGCTTCTTAAATGGTTGATAAGTATGAAAGTTAGAAGAGATGAAAATATGCGAATTAGGCCATGTTATCCCAAACAGAATGAAGCTCAATTTTTTGGTTTAAATTTTGGAAAATGGAACATGAATTCTAGAAAATTTATAAATAGCAACTTTGATAAATGCTGATAGATTTGGGAAAAAAAATTAAAAATGCCTTTTAAAGAACCATATTTCTGCTAAAGAACTGCTTTTAAACTGTTGTTCAGTTTGCCACAGCTGACTTCTTCCTCTCAAATCGTATTTCAGACGTGCTCACTCTTTCCCTTCCACAAAGCCCGAGCCAAGGGGTGACACACGTGGTGCTTGTTGTAGCATCAGGACCTATGTCTGAAGATTGAGACAAAGCCAGTACAGCACTTTGTTCTGCATGTTCACCACCACTGCTCGTTTAACACCTTTCTCTAACCATGGCCATGACCACTATTTCGCCTTGAAATCGCTAAATGGACCCATTGGTTTTTTTGTGTCTGGCTTGTCAAAATCTTGGTGAAAGAATTTTCTCCTGGGCTGAAACTTGTTAGGAAAAGGGGAACAAGAGTAAAATGGTGTCAGATTTAAGTCAAAACTATTTTGAGGCTGTTGAAAATTTGTTTCACAGGGCTTTTTTCTCTTTGGACATTCCCAGAGCTAGGTCCACGTCCAAATCTGATGCAGTTGAAAATGGCTGTTTTCAGCTTCAAGACGTCCAGCCAGGACACTGTAAATACTTAGGGATGTGGAAACTTCACACATTTTGCTGATTTTGCAGCACTACTTACCTGCTTGCAGTGAAGCCCAAGCTGAAATAACTTACTGCCTCAAAGCTGTATTGTACTGTTTTGCAAGAACTTACACTGCACAAACTTACTTGTCAGTAGCCTTACTGCCTGAGGTCATTCAAAACATTGAATTGAAGGTGTTTGACAGGGTTTTAAAGAAGTTTTTTAATTTCACTGAAAATTAATTGACTATATTCCTAAATAACTTCTAAAAATGAATTTACTTACATTTACTGAGCCATAACACTAATCCTGCATTTACCTAATTTGATGTTTGTGTAGTCACATCTACTTCCACATGAACAAACTCAATGCAGTTGAAATCACTGTGACTACAGAACTGAATTTAAATCAGTCAGGTGCTTACCTGCTGTCCTTAAGCAGGGTATCTGCAGTAAAGATGAAGAAAGAAAAATCTTCTGCCTCCTGTTGCAAGGGACCTTCCCTGACGTGTCAGTGGGACTGGTACCAAAGTGCCCGTGATGACAGCCAGCTGCTGCAGAGCACACTGCCTTGTGCTGGCAGTGCTTTCCTCCCTCTGTGCTGCCCTTGCCTGGGTGACAGCTCAGGCAGGCTATCACTGTGCAGCACACCTTATCTCGCTCTATCAGTGCCAGCTCCACAGCGCTCTCTGACCTTCTCCAGTCCTCATGTGTGTGAGCTGATAGCACCTTAGGACGAGCTCGTGCCAAGATTTTTTTTTTTGTTCTGTGATGATGGACGAAACATGATGTAGCTCAGCCTTGTGCTGTGCTCTTCTGATCTGCACAGTGAATGACACTGAACTTGTCAAGAGTTCTAAGACTGTTGAATTGATTTGTAAATAATGGGAACAGTTATTAATAGCCATCAAATACTTTCTTTTTTGCAGTTGTCATCTTTGTTTATTCCCTTTTTGTTCTCTACTCAAAGCCAGAAACTGGTAAACAAGTAAAACTGCAGGTTTCTGCATCATCACTTCGGTCAATTTAAAATCCAGTACTTGAATTTAACTATCTGTAAGGGCTTGGATGCCATATTTCAGTTTATGGAGTCTACTGAATTTCTTTTAAACATAATCTGTCTTAAAATGAGACTTTTCTCCACTCACCTTGCCTCTGTCAGGAGCCCAACTGTGGAGCATCAGCATTGGTCTGGTCTTCCACACCAGCTACTTCTGTTGTGCTGTACCCAACCATACCTATCAGCCCCAAGCCACATTGGCTGTGTGCCCCAGCCTGCTCTTGGAGAGTTCAAGCTCCTGGGGTGGAACAGGGGTGCCAGGGTGGGTGCCAGTGAGTGGTGGTCATGGGCAGGGGGTCAGACTGTTGGGAGGACGCCGCTGCCAGTAGCAGAAGAGCTCCGTCATATAGCAGGAATCTCTGCCCTGGGTGACGGACAACGCTGATTAGAAAAAGGCTAAATGTCAACATTGTTCTGAACTGGTAATTGGCATTTTTCCAACAGCATTTTAGACGTGAGACTTTGGAGATTTTCTCCTCCCGGGCTGCTCTCCCTTCTCCTCCTCCTCCTCCTCCTCCTCCTTCCCCCTCTAACCACTGTAACTCATTCTGTCAAGAACTGAGTGCTGTCCCTTCAGATCTTCAGATAAATCCTTTACAGCAACAATTTTAAAAGCTGCCGTAGCGTCTCTTTCTGTCTGTCTGTCTTTCCTTCTTGCCTTCCTCCTTACTAATTTATTTTGTGGCGAGGGGAGGGCGGCCCTGTGAGCAAGGTGGAGGTGGCGCAGAGCAGAGGGGTGAAAGCCATGTTTTGACACATGTGGCTTTCCATTTTTGCAGGGGTCATTAGCACTCTGCTTAGTGACCAGAAGTTGATTACAAACACCGTGTCACAGTGACGCTTTGCCAAAACACTTGGAGAGGAGATCTGTGCTCATGCTCCCCTTGTCCAATTCATCTTAAAATACATTATTACCAAAAAGATTTAAAGAAAAATTTATTGCTTGCAAAGAGGGACCCAAATCCCCAGGGCAGAATAAATAAAATAAAAACATGAGAAGTGCATTTATAGTCCTCCAGAAAACAAGAGTACAGTCTTAAAAAGGTTTCCTTAAAATGAAAAATGAATGACTGAGTCGCCAACTGCTACTAATCTAAAAGTTAGTGCTTTTGATAGTGATGACTGTGCTGCTAACTCTTCGTTAGCAAGGGTATTTAGTTGTAGAATAAGAGTGCTTTATAGAACATTTGCTCCCCTGTGGTTTAGAAATTAGCCTGTATATGGAATAAGTGAGCAAAGATGGAACATATTTTCCATTGCCCTAGTTATTCCTATGCATGTGTGTGTGTTGGTGTGCTTTTGCATGTGTGTGTCTGTGCACTAATAGCTTTGTGGTGATGATGGAGATCATCAAGATGATACAGAATGGAAATACTGTGTGATTTTTCTGGAGTCAGCCTTTTAGGACTCCCTTTAGATGGGAAAGGCAGTGATTTCTGGAAAGCAGGTTTGCCAGCAGGCTGCACTTAAGATCCTTAGATGGTATTTACTGCAGAAATGTACATTAGTGTGATGTGTTTGAATCTGGAAATAATTTTTCCCACAAGGGAGAAAACACCTTGTCATAAAATACAGTGTATTTTACTTGTTTATTCAGTGTTATGTTTTTCTAATAAATTGTGGACTTAGCCTTGTTTTCATTTATGTTAGTGAGAGATTTTCACCTGTATTCAATCTAGTAATATTGACTGTATGTAGCTCTGATGCTCAGTGTTTGCTTTCCAAAGCTTACACTGGCATTTCTGAGGGTCAGAAGCTGCAGCTGTTCCTCAAGCCATCAACAGCAATGTGAGCCCCAGCAGAAAACCTGTAAAACCTTTTTCTCCTACACATAGTTCATGTGTTTTCAGCCCCATCATACTTTTCCTGAGGACTATATCCTCCACCTTCCAGTGGTCTCTGGGCAGAAGGAGCAGAGACATTCAGTAAGAAGTACACTGGTATTTTCCTCCAAGTGTGGCAGAAAAGCACCGTGGGCTGGTGGAGTAAGAGCCAGGGAACTACATGGGCAGAACTTTCAGTTCAGCTGCCAGATCTGTTTTTTAAGAGCAGCTGGTAATGGAGAAATGAGTCGTTCAAACAGACTAGAGTCTTGCTTGTACTCTAGAAAATGGATCTATTTTCTTTTAACTACAGTCTACTGAAGGGAGTACTGTTTTCTGCTCTTTCTTGGAAAAAAAAGAAATCCCATTTTTCTGTATTGTTTGTTGAGCCGTCCTCTCGGCAGGTGAAGTCAAGACTTTCTCTGTGCCACTGTACACTTAACCTCTTCACCTTTTTGTCAGTTGATTACAGCGTTGAATTGATAAATGGCTCGTGCCATGGGGCAATGTCTTAATGCAATTAACAATCCTTTAAGCAAAATTTATATTTCTTTAAATTGAAAGTGCTGATAGCAATAGGCAAATCTCCCCTTAGGACCCATGTTGGTGATAAACCTTGGAGGCAAGAGAAGGAGGTCTCTTGGAGAGACTGTACATACAGTATCACGTTGGCAACGTGAGCTGATTCCAGTTACTCCGTGTCAGTGCAGCGCTGGACGTCCTTGGCAGAGCGACAGCCAGGCCTCATTCGTTGAAACCCTTCCCGGCGCTGCGGCCACAAGAACACCCCAAGTATTTTAAGTTAGCTACGTAGGTCCTATTCTTAACTTTTCATCTCATCAGATACTTTTCTTATTAGAACTTGAGAGCCTTCCCTCTAAGGTAATGATGATGTACAGGAAGCATTTGTGATCAAGTCCTAGCTTGTGTGTTTCTAATGTGTTATGACTGTGATCCGTGCAATAGCTGTGCTCCAGCCCTGCTGAGCCATGTGACATAATGGCGTTTTTAATTTCCTCCTTCCAGTACAATTGTCTGTTCGCATGTAGGAAATTACTTTGTTTTTCGTGTTAATTGGTAGCATGACCTGTTTCAGCAATTCACCATCTCAGAGGTATGTCTGAGATCTCCAAATGACTCACTGACATAAACGCAGATGAGCTAAAGCCACTTGTGTTACAGAAGGGCCGAAAGCCAAAGCAGAGTATCTTGATATCCAAGGTAGCCTTTTAGCCTGTAGGACCGTGAGCCCATGGCCCACTTTGTTAATGACTGCATTGAAGCCTAGTGGCAAATGGTAGGTTGTAAGAGGCAGCCTGCAGAAGTAGTCATGTTAAATTCATGGCCTCTAGCTCACTTGATCAATTGCAAGCTGGTAGACATTTATTTAAAATTTATACCACATGAATGTCTGAGGTAATAGGTGAATACTGTAAAGGGTTTATTTAAAAGAATATTTGACCAGTAGGGTCTTTGGAGATCAAATATTTCATTTTCAAGGGTGTCCTGCATATTTGTAGAGGAGGAGGGGGAAATAAAGAGGGATTTGGATAATGTGAAATACCACAGAAAGCAAGATTTTCCAAGGAAAACACCAGGAAGCTTGGTATGAGCATTTAATGTATGCTGAAGTTTTTAAAAGGAAACATTAATGGTGAAACATGCCCTCAAAGGACAAGCCAGCAATAAATTTTGTGTCACAAAATTACCTGTCAGTGAGATTATGTTTAAATAACGTAGAATTGTTCCTGCTTCTTGAGGGGTTGGGAGAAACTTCACGGGAGATTGTTCAAAGTATTCAGAATTATGTGCACAAATCCCATTAACAATAATGGGATTTGTGTGTTCAACCCTGCTCAAATGGCATTGAAAAATGCCGCTGTTGGTTGTTCTTCCCCAAAGCACAGACATAGCAAGGGAGCAATGAAATCCCAAATATTTTCTCTCAAGATTTTTTTTTTTTTATTACCTTCCAGATGCAGAGTATCTGACTAGCAGCCCGTGTGTACTGCATTATGATTAAAGCCTACAGGCAACTCTGCTTTTCCCTGGATCAGGGGTGGGGTGGGAAATAACAACAACAGCAAAAAATCCCACCAAACAGATTTTACATGTCAGCGTTTCCATTATCTGTGTCAATGGGGAACATTATTACATAAAAGATCAGCAAGACCATGAGCATTTTGAATGAGTGGACTCCAGTAAACGGGGTTTGATGTGGGTTTTTTTTTCCTCTAATGTCCTTACTTAAAAAAGTCTTGGTCTTTGTTTTGATGTATTGTAGATGAGACCAAGTTCTTCTAAATTATAGTATAAGGCAGAGAATGCTCTAAAGGTGGAAGGCAAAGGAAGAAAGGGGAAAAATATACAATTAAGTCAACTATGACTGAACATGTTGCCATGGGATTTGATCTTATCCTATTTACAAGAGAAAACTTATGACTCATGGGTTCTAAATGATCGAGTCATTACTCATTTATGGAGTAAAAAAAATGGATACCTTTTATGGGATTTTTATAAATAATGATTACTTCCCCATATTTGTGAATACTAAGCAAAGACATGCTGCAGTCATAAAGCTCTCTGCATGCATGGCTTCTGTGCAGACTTTTTGAAAAGTATTTAGTGTTAAGTGATTGTTTCTGTTTTCAAGCTTTATTCTCCATGGGGTTCTGCTCATGGCCTGTGCTGAGTTGTAACCCTTATTTCACAAAATCACAAAGGCAAAGCAGGACAGGTTTTGCCAAAATCCAGACAGATGATGCATAAAGTGCAGTTCAGGATGGACATGTAAAAGATATCTTTTTTTAAAACTATTTTCTTTCCGCCTAAGCCTGGGAGGGCTCTGCAGGATTCCAGCAGTGGTCTGTTGTGATGGTCATTATGCTGCTTACCATGTACTTTTGCCTAGTCAAGATTTTTCAGCTGTTCCTGAGGTGTTTAAAAGGCTTTAGCCTGTGTCTCGGTTTGGACAGG